>JALHCE010000115.1:0-62962 GCA_024340795.1 Tolypocladium amazonense
ACTTCTATCACAAGCCAATTATGTAGGGAGACTAGGTACCGTTGATGCGCTACAATCTGATTGGTTTTTGACCCCTGTATCGTAGCTCCACAAGCCTTACGGGCTCCGAAGGGATATGAGGTGAGCTCGGACGGGAGCTGGAGCCTAAGCCCACCCTCCCTCCCCTCGTGGCGGGTCGCTGCCAGGGGCCTTGGCGGGCAGCGAGCCACTAAAACCCCGCGGCTCGGCCTTGTGGCCCAGCAAGGTGCTGCCAGTGACGCTTGTCGGCAGCGCCCCGGGTCTCGGCGCACGACGCCCTGTGGCTCCTGGGCCTTCTGTTCCCTCCGCTCGCTGCACGCCCCCCGGCGCCCAATCCCCCACCGCCCCTCGGCCCAGGCGTACTAACTTCCGCTGCACCACCCACGGCCACGTCTCCCATTTTTCCTCCTCCCACCCTCAATCATCATCAACACCACGCCTCCCACCGCCGCGAAGCGAGCCTCCCACGCATCCACGCACGCAGCCGCCCTGCCGCGCCAGATGTTTTCCTCATGTCCAGCCCGCCCCCCGAGCCCGAAAATGCCGCATCCTCTGCACCGCTAAGGCTCGCTGGCCCGACTCCGGTGCAGGGCCAGACACACCCTGCGGCGTCTGACGACAACCACACTCGCGGCCACAGCCCCCTGACCCCGGCTGCCGGTACGACACCACCTGGCCGCGCCAGGGAGCCAGAGCATGGCCCCAAGATCGGCAGCAGCGACGATATAAAATCTCGCGCCCCATCCTCGGCGGCGCCAACACGGCAAGCCGGCCCATCGTTGCTGACGCAGGCGTTGGCATCTGCTCGAGGCATCC
The DNA here is from genome assembly GCA_024340795.1 of Tolypocladium amazonense. Lineage (NCBI taxonomy): Eukaryota > Fungi > Ascomycota > Sordariomycetes > Hypocreales > Ophiocordycipitaceae > Tolypocladium > Tolypocladium amazonense. Next base: position 835 of record JALHCE010000115.1, read on the forward strand.
CGTCGCCGAACCCGAACCCGAACTCAGCCACCGCACCGACGACGTACTCGGACGGAGCCGTTCGACAAAAATCCCAATCCACCTCGTCGGTTACGGCCCAGAACGCGCGGGAACAGCCAGTCGCGCCTCCTGCGTCTGCTCGGCATGAGCCACCCCACGATGTCCAGCGCGCCGCTCCCTTGAAGCGAGGCACGTCGCAACCCACGACCATGGCCACCCCCGCCACCATTCCGATAGGCCCCCCTGCGATTCCCAGCCGAGAAGCCGCCAGCGGGCCGTCGTCATACAACCAGTCTGTGTTGATGCATGCTAGAGACATGCTCGTAGAGCATCGCGACTTCCTCGACCGAGCCAAGGGCAGGGCATCCACGTCCCTCGAGCCCGACCACTCAGCCAGGGAACTGTTCAAGGCTCGCGCCTTTTCGCACTCCACAAGCCCCAAAGACTCGACCACGCCCACTGAGACACTCCACCTCGATACGACCCTGCCACTGCGCACTCATGTACCGCACCATGGCTTCACGGACCCGTCATCGCACCGCCCTCGGGCAGCGACCGATCTTGCGCTTGCCGTGAGTCAAGAGAAGAACGAGAAGGTATGGTCGATCGGGTCCGGGGACGGTGAAGGTGAAGACGGGCAGGTCGAACAGTCGGTCGCCGACGCCATCGCTGGGGTCGAACCCAACGCACGAAGTCGCAAGGCCAGTTACAGCCTTCGCTTCTTCAAGGAGGGCCTGCCTCCTGAGGACAAGGGCCGTCGCAAAGATGCGAAGACTGGTCTCCGGGAGAAGCTGACTCCAACATTGGAAGACGAAAGTGCCAAGGCACGGAAAGAGTCACAAAGCGGATCGGCGCAGCCGATCCACCCTGCCGAGGTGCTGCGCCTCCCCTCGCCAAGGGCCGACATCCAAACGTCTGGTGCCTATTCCCGCGAGCCGGACTACTTCAATGCACGATCCGCCGACTCCTTCAGCGCAATATCCTCAACAGCACGAGCTCCGCAGCCGAAGCCTACAGGCCATGAGGAAGCCGTACACCCAATTCCGTTGCGAGAAAGCCGGCCGAGTCCCGCAGTCGAAGCCAACCGCCGCGTGGAGGCCGAACCGAAGCCGTCACCAACCAGCACCCGGACCCGGGAGCCGCTCAGTAGCCCACACGCCGATGGCGATGCCGATGTCGAGGCCGACGCCGATGAGTCTGGCGAGGAGAAGATCTCGTCTGCAGTCTTCCTGCCTCACCAGGAGATGCCAGAGGCACGGGTCAGCGCGGCTGAAGGGGTTGGCGGTGTCCCCGCGCCGCGGCCGCGCTCACTGTCACAGAGCAAAACGCATCCGTGGCTCGTCAAGGCTGATGAGCCCGAGCCCTCACCCGAGACTGACGACAAGGGCGAATCACCCCATGAGCTCCCCCAATTTCATCCTCGCGAGGCTCTCGTGTCACGCAACGGCGACTTCTTCGTGGAAACCCCCGAAGAGTTTGCGATTGAGGACGAGTTCGAGGTTAAGACATACACAGCTCCCAAGCTGCCGCCGACCGTGACGCAATACGAGGACCACGTACATGAGCACCAGCACCATCCTCGAGAACCGCTTGAGGCTATCGAGCTCATCCCATACAAACATCAGGTTGGGGGGCACACCACTCTGTGGCGCTTCTCTCGTAGGGCCGTCTGTAAGCAACTAAACAACCGAGAGAACGAGTTTTACGAGACGATTGAGAGATACCATCGTGACTTGCTCCCTTTCCTGCCTAGGTATGCTAGTTCCAAGTCCCGCGCAGTTCCCGTGCTTTGTCTTACGTCCGATTCTGTTTGGCGTGTTCACCTGCACGTTCATGTGGCTAATTATCATTCCAAAGATATATCGGTGTCTTGAACGTCACGTTTCAAAAGAACTCTCGCAGGAAAAGTGGCGTTAAAAGGGAGGATGCTGCTGCTGCTGAGCGCAAGAAGATACAGGACGAAGCCAAGAGGGGTGAGATGACGAATGGCCACGACCCTGTCAGGCCTGACACGTTCCGACCGCATACGACAATCCCCACGAGAATCGTCAGTCAGTCCTTAGCCAACGCCCACATCCAAATTCCGACTGTTACCTTCGACGACAATAGACACATACTTCCTCGAAATCTTCTCCAGCCAACGCCGCCGCCAGAATCCCTCCGACGCCGAAGCATCTCCTCCTCCAAAGTTCCCCAATCGTCAGCGGGCGCACTGCACTCTCGCCCGCCACTGGACGAACGGCCGAATAGCTGGGGAGCGACGACAATCAACAAGCGACTTCGAAACGAGGTGTTCAATGATGCATTCTTGAAGCAGCCGGTCGAGGTGCAGAAGCATCGGCGACCACACCAGCGGGCTGTCCCTCGACCAACCCTTCAGCGGCTGCTGCGGCCGACAACTTCGGATCCAAATTTGCTCTCAGGCATCGAAGCACCAGAAGTTTCGCCGCAGACTAAGGATGTTTCTGTACCTCAGCCATCTCCTGTGCGCTTACAGGTCGATTCTCTGAGCGATACTGCATCAGATGCTGGCGTAGTGCGTGCAGGGGCGGAGGAGCCCGAGGGTCCAGCCAAGGACGTCAAGGACGTCACGGGAACGAGCGCACCGGAGCCCGAAATACTAAAGGCAAACGTCGTCGGGGCGAAAAAGAAGCGCAGATTTTCGGCCGGTGGCCTTCGACGTAAACCAGAAGATGTGCGAGAGTCGCGAGGCAATCTCAAGTACTATGAGGAAGCCGATGATGCTGATTACAAGGCTGAACATGAAGCTCCGGCAAAGTCGGCGCACAGTGAGGTTGACGCTACGAATGTCGAGCCTTGCGCCGCCTTAAGCATTACTCAAGGGACTGAGCCAATTGATATCGCCCCGTCAACCCGTGGCTCGGCTGTTGAGTCTGAGCTCCCCAGTCCATCAAACGAATTCAAGAAAATTCCACGGCCTATCAATCCGAAGGAAGCCAAGAAGGATGCCGACACTATGCGAGACCGGGTTGAGTACTTCCTACTCATGGAAGACTTGACGGCCGGCATGAGGCGTCCTTGCATGATGGACCTCAAAATGGGCACCCGCCAGTACGGCGTCGAAGCCTCTCCGAAGAAGCAGAAGTCCCAGCAGGAGAAGTGCAGAACTACCACATCTTCAGAGCTCGGTGTACGCATATGCGGGTTGCAGGTCTGGAACGCTCACACGCAGAGTTATGAGTTCCAAGACAAATACTTTGGCCGACGCCTCAAGGCGGGTCAAGAATTCCAGGACGCCTTGCAGAAGTTCTTGTACAACGGCGTGGAGCTAGAGAGCGTACTTCGACACATACCCGTAGTCTTGAAGAAGCTCGCACAGCTTGAGCAAATCATTCGTGGTTTGCGTGGCTACCGTTTCTACGCTGCCAGCCTCCTCATGTTCTACGACGGGGATACGTCCGGCGAGGGCGGGGGCTATGATACAGTGTACGATTCTACTACTGATGTCGCAACGGACACGGAGGAGTCATCGCGACACAAGAAGAAGAACCGTCGAGAAATCGATTTCAAGGTGGCCGACTTTGCCAACAGCCTCACGCCGCTGGACAAGGTGGACGACAAACCATGCCCACCGCAACATCCAGACGAACCCGACGGAGGGTTTCTCAAGGGCCTGCGGAGCTTACGACGATGCTTCCTCCAGATCCAGCGCGACGTTCGCTCAGAACTGGATCTGGGACCCCGTGGAGTCCGCGGGCCTCGAACAAGGTTCCCCGGACATGCAGACGGAAGTGCCGATCTCCTTGACGACGAGGACGACGATGGTCAAATCAGCACATGAAATATTCACTTTGGGGCTTGAAACCGCCAGGCTGCTGCCTTCATTTATTTGGAGGCTCTGCGTGCCGGGTTGCGAGCGCAGTTAATTTTTTCTTTTCTTCCGCGATGACGGAGTCTCATCGCACAAGGATGTCGAGCCTTCAGCACGCGATTCTGTTTTTATGGTGCATGGCATGACTTTTCTCAACATACCCCTATGGAATCAGGCGTACAATGTGTGAAGGGATTTCTATTACGGGGAGCCTAGTTTGCCTGGCGTTGGTTCCGTTTCTTTGTTCGTGTATGTCGCAGCATCAGGTGTTTTGGGGACTCGGAAGCCGGGGGCGTTGCAAGCGCGGGCCGAAATAACGAATCAGAATGGATGCGAAGGTTTGAGGGATACCCGTCTGCACGCGATGCTGCTGTGTACCTTAGGCATGGCGTGACACGGTTAGGGGTCTGTGGGATCTGGGCGTCATCGGATTTCGGTCACGGGGAGGGGCTCTTAAAATGTGCTAGAGAAAATCAGTCACGGCAGTAGATAGAACGATTCAAATGCAATGAATCCTCGCCACGGTCGTGGCGTGGAGACATGACAAATTCTCGTGTCCGGTGAACGGCGAAGACCTGCTATTGGGGCGAGTCGGCGAGTGAGCACCTGGCCGAGGCGGTTAGGCAGCGTAACGCAATGCAAGCTTGCATTGAGTGTACGTGAGAATAACTGTGCATCATTTTCTGGTACGAAGACGAACAAAGTATGAACTACAACGGCAACGCCATGGTTTAGCTTTGGCTCAACAGGAGGATGCAATAAAACTGCACGAGAGAACAAGTTTTCTCGGCAGGCTATGAGGAGACCAGACGGGGAAAAGAGCAGGGTGACTACCACTAGAAAGAGGTTGCTTCGGGCACGGGGAAGCTGTGAAGACCAAGAAGGCTGTCAAACAGGTTGACTGTATTGATGCGAGGGCCAATTCGACACAGCAACTTTACAGCCAGTTTGAATGGGTAGCCTTACCGGCTAGTTGCTTCTAATCCGTAACTTGAGCAGCTGAAAACAGCAGATGACCGAGGGACAGACTGTTAAACAAAACAATAAAGTGGCGTAGAAAGAAATCGAGCCCGGGTGCAAACAGCTGCGAGGGCCGAACTTCGCACCCAGCAACCAGCCGTGTAAACAAGCTGCCCCCAACCCTTACCTCCTCTCGTGCGCTTCTCGCGTCACAAACTGCTCAGTCATCCACTCTCAAAGCGTTTGCATCAAAGCCTCATAAGCTACCTCGCGAGTGAAGTCCTTTCGTCGATTGTTGAGCCTGTTGTATCACTTCGCCGTGCAACCACTCAGTTTGTTTCTTTATGCTTTCGTCCTGTCGCCAAGATGAGCGACCAACGTTCAAGCATCATGGAGTGGGTTGCGAATGTGCCGACCCGCGATGAACGCGAGGACCCTTTCGAGGGTGACGGTTTTGTGTCTCCAGGTTTCGCCGATGACGTGAGTCCACCTCGTTTGTGAACGAAGCAGGCCTCATGCCAACTCTTCCAGGCCATCGACGAAGAAACCGTGGAGGGCTCTGAATCGAATCACTCCGAGAGCGAACTCGGCTACGATCAAGTCGTGCCCTACCCAGCGGGCCTGCCTCCTCGCCCACCCGGGCGCAGGGGTTTCTTTCGCCCCGGCACGCCCTTGCCGTGGCCGTCCAACTCTCGACGTGGATCAACACGCTTCTCGACTGCTCTCGAAGTTCGTTATTCCTCCAAGAAACGCAAACTCGCGAGGTTCCTCGGCTTATTCAGATGCAAACGAAAGGAGGAAGACGATAAGCCCCGCCCTTTGCCGCACGCGGTTGTTGTTGCTCTCATGAGGCCAATCACCCTCAACTTTCTGTTTATCGGAACCAAGGGATCTGGCCAGACGTCATTGCTCTTGTGAGAAAACCCAAACTGGTTTTCGCGGTCCATCTGTGGCTAATCGTGATCCATCTCTGCAGCCGGTCCTCGAACGGGTATTTTCCTGATGTCAGTGCTTCCAGCAGTGATCTCAGAAGCATGTCAATTGAAGACTGACGATGAAACATAGGTGGCCGTCATGGCTCGGCCGACTTATGATCAGTTCTCGCGATCAAGCCACTTGCACGGGACATCGGTGGTTGCCGAGTCCTAGGACAGCTCTGGCACGCCGGATCTCGGTACCGTGGAGCGACTGTCATGCCTGCAGTGGCACGGCATTTTCTTATGCTTCGATGTGCACTCGAAGCTCTCGCTTCGTGCCATCATACAGTGGGTAAGTATCCTCTATCCCCTCGTACGTCGAAAATGATCCCCGTAGCCTGACAGTGCTCGACAGTGGCGTCACGCCAAAGGCCGAGGGTTTGACAGTAATTCGCATGGTTGGAATCCGCTTATCTACGTCGTCGGTCTAAAGAAGGACCTCCGTCTGGACATCCCGCACGGATATACAGAGAAGGACCTTGTAGATCCCGAAGAGGTTCGTGGAGCCGCTCAACCGCGTGACCGGGGACTGACGCTTGCCAGGCCAAGGCTGAAGCCCTCAGCATCAACGCTGACCACTATCGCGAGTGCTCCGCCAAGACAGGCGACGGTATAAATGCCCTCTTTGAAGAAGCGACGAGTGACGCAGCCAGTCGAGTCATGCGGCGACGGACGAGAGACATCCTGGGGGTGGACGAGTAGGGGGCCCATCTGAGCTGAAAGGCAGGTGACTGCGCGAATACTTTCACGTTTCAGTCTTGTGGGAAAATGTTGCGCTTGAGGACTATCTACCTTTGCTCTTGTACCACTGAGCCTTTCTCTGTAGGCTTGTCAGTGTGCGCAACTTGTTCTGATAGCTTGCGCGACTATGATGCTCATGGATGGAGGTAGTCAGTGGAACAGGGGAACCATCTTGCCAGACAGCAGGCCGTAGGCTCTCTAAAACATGGAGCTCTTGTCACATCAAGCATTCCGAGACTTATTCTGGGCGAGACGTAATGCGAGCCTTGCTGGACTCCAATTTCTGTTGAAACGTTGGAGATGTTTTGTTTCGGTGTGAGGTTCGACTTTGGAAGCCGAACGGTTGCACCTACCCTGAACCATTTGATTCCCTGCCGTCGCAGTTCCCATCGAACTGGCAGGGAAGTCCGCAAGCACCTTTTAAGAAAAATATAAAATCCAAATCATTCCAAAATTAACATTGCCATTGGTGTTTGCTTCATCGAAAGGCAGACCATCTAGCATGTGCGTTGCAACGCCGCATTGAAAGCTTGCGAGACATCCAGTCATTCGCGATTTCCTAATTTGTCGCAGCCGCCCTTCTGGATTGCAACACTTGGCTACTTCATCCACCTTTGCCAATTCTCCACGAGCTTTCGCCGCTTTAACCTCATCACCCTTTCAATCTTCCTGGCCAGCGCTGAGAGCAAAGATCGTACATCGGAACTGCTCAGGTTGAGGCCGTCATGGGTCTCTCCTCGGCGTGGTCCGCCCCCTTCGTGAGGACCTTCGCGCTGACGTGCCTCACGGCCATCATAGCACTCGTCGTCTTCATCACCGTGCGATTCCCCCACTGCAAGCGCATTTGGACTTGATGCTGATCAACTCACAGGCGCGGCATGCGCAGATGGTCCGCCGACGCCGTTCGTTACGCTGGCCGACAGGGCCGCGCCGCACTGCATCCTCCACTCACGGGCAGTCGCCAGAATACCATCTCTTCGTCCTGGGATCTGGTGGCCACACGAAAGAGATGCTCATGATGATGGACGACGGCTTCTGCGACTTTTCTGGCTTCCATCGGCGGTACCTCATCTCAAGTGGCGACCAGATGTCGGCGCATCATGTCGAGGACTACGAGATGCAGCTCGAGCAGCTGAGCCGCTCGCAAAAGACGTCCGCTGGTAGCTATGACAAGTGCATCGTCACCCGCGCGCGTCGTGTCCACCAGCCGCTATGGACGACGCCCTTCACCGCGCTTCGCAGCATCCTCGACATCTTCCCTATCCTGCTGTCGCCGCCCAAGAACGAAGCCGGCCGACGGCTGCGGTATCCAAGGCAAATCTTCTCAAACGGTCCTGCGACGGGATTCTTCGTCGCCGTTGCGGCACATGTGTTGAAGATGTTCTACCTCGTGCCCGAGGATAGCATGAGGTTTGTGTACATTGAATCTTGGGCACGCATCACGACCCTAAGCCTGACGGGTAAATTACTGTATTATACTGGCGTGGCGGATGTATTTTATGTGCAGCACGAGGCTGTGGCTGCCAAGTACGGGCTGGTTAATGCTGGGGAGATGGTCTTCAACTCGAGGCGACCGGAGGCGTAGAACTTTAGCGACGCATTGTCTTTAAGCGAACATGCTTTCATTTTCTGTACATGTGGTTTTACAAGGTATATATACACGCTGGAGCCACGGGCTCTATACGCTCGCCGCCACCGGTTGTGCCTCTCCCTGGGCCCCTTCGATGGCTGGATCAACGTCCTCCTCGGAACCGAAGGTCTCAATCTCAGAGTTTGCTCTCGCTTCGCGATTCGCGGCCTCTTTTCCGGCCCAGATCTTCCAAGCCTCGAATTCTTGGTCCTCAAGCTGCATACCGACGTCGAGTCTCGACTTGCCAAAGTAGGCGCCGACGTGTCTCGCTTCCTCGATGGCGACTCGTTTCTCGATCTCTTCCGCTTGGCGTAGCCTGTAGAATTCTTGGCGGGCGCTGTCGTAGGCCTTTCGCTTGCTCATCTTTCCGTTTTGCATCAACCAAAGCTGGCGCTGGACAACGCTGTGCGAGGGTTAGCTGCTGCATCGCGCATACCTTCTGGACGCAGTCCGACTCACCACTCTCCCGTGAGGGGAATCCCCGGTTGCCGCAGGCCCTTGCTCCAATCGCAGTGCTGGTGGTCCTTTCCGTCCAGTTCCAGGACGATGCGAGGCCGTGCCAGCTCCCACGGGTGGTCCTTGTAGAAACTCGTCCGCAGCGCGTCCTCGAGGTAGCCGATGTTCTGTGGCCGGTAGAGCTTCTTCGGCTTCGCGCTCTTGAGGTTGGGCATGCGATGCCTCGGCGTGACGGTTCGAACGAGGGACTCGGCCGGCGGGACCGAGTTCATGACGCCGAACCAAGGTGGCTCGGCGGCGTTGCGGCCGGGGAGCATCTGGTGCTTCAGTTCTTGGGCAACGGCCTTGAGGACCCCCGCGGGTCGTATTTGTCGGCCACCCATGGCTGTTCGTCCTGACGCGCTGTCAGCGAGGATCGTCGGCGATGCTGATTTGGCACATACAAGTTCCTGTCGGAGCAATTGACGGCTGTGTGCTGGTGAGCTTGCTTGACGCAGTGGATGGTATATCGTCGAGTCGAGCGAGTCGTCGCATCGGAAATTTTGGGGGAGTGCTCGGCGAATCATGTGGCCGAATTTCGCTGGCGGCGCGCGCAGACCAAGTCCTGGCGCCTTTCATCTTTTGACGGCCGGGCCCACCATCAAAAGACCCAGCTCTCCAAACAGCAAACCCAAAACCCAACGCGCTCTCCTATGCGACCTTTACGGCACGAAACGCGCTGTTGAAGGGCCGCATCATCATGAGGAGGAGCCCATGAAAATCTCCAGTCGAGTGGACGGGTCCGTCTGCAGCGCGGTGCTCTCGAACCGCCCGTCGGCCAGCCTGAGGAGCCTTCGAGCGACCAGGAAGAGCCTCTGCAGAGCCGCAGACGCAGCCGCGACGACGCCGAGGATTGCCACTCCCACGCCGGCTGCTTGTCCGAGGAGTTCGCTATGGCTCCTATCCACGTTTTTGCCCTCCGTCGAGGCTCGCCGCCCGGCCCACTTCTCCGTTGCTCGACACGGCCGGCAATGCTACAGCACCGCAACGGCTACGGCTTCTTCCGCGGCGAAGACGATGGTCCAGAGACAGCTGCCTCTGATCCCTCACGACAAGCATAAACTATTATCCTTCGTCAACAGTGCTGGGGACCGCAGCGTCGACGAGCTCTTCGACTTTCACAGAGACCCCTACCGCAGGGGCTACGCCATGCCGGACGGACCGAATGTCAGGGTATCGGACAGAAAGGACGACGTGCAGTACCCGTCTCGAGAGGAGATATCCAAAACCAACGATAGCACGGAGCAATCGCTGGCGCGGCTCTATGCAGCGATCGGACACAGACTACGACACCCGAACCGCGTGCCGCTCGAGCCGATATACAAGCTTTACTGTCAGTTACCAGAGCCTCGCATGCTACACCTTACCTGGCAATGGCGAAACAGACTTCTCAAAGTGATGGGCACGCCGCAGAAGCGTGACATGGAGTCGATGCTTCGCTACTTTGCCTTGGTTGCCGACGTGAAGAACGCCGGCCTCACGCTGCGGCGCAGCCAGTGGAATTTTGCCTTGGCTTTCGCCACCAAGTATGCGGCTCGGACGACGGCTCAAGAGATGGAATCGGCCCTGCGCCTGTGGAGGGAGATGGAACGGGAAGCGAACGTTCTGGGCAACGACGTGACTTTTAACGTCCTCTTTGACGTGGCCGCCAAATCCGGGAATTTTACGCTTGCCGACATGATATACAAGGAAATGGAGGGCCGTGGAATCGAGTTTAACCGGTTCCACCATGTCAGTCTGATCCACTACTTTGGGTTGAAGCTCGACTCTAGCGGAATCCGTGCGGCATACAAGGAGATGGTCGAGTCCGGTGAGATGGTTGACACAATCGTTCTCAACTGTGTCATCTCTGGCCTGCTGCGGTGCGGTGAGGAGACTGCTGCGGAAGAGACATATGAACGGATGAAGAACGGTCATGCCTTGGCCCCGGAAATGCCGCAGCGGGATTACATGATGAATAAGGTCATCACTAAAGTCCTCATGATGTTTACGAAGGTCGGCAAGAAGCACCCCGAGCTGAAAGAGGCGCTGCAGACAAAGGTGCAGCTGTCACCAGATCTGCACACTTACAAGCTGCTGATCCAGCATTACGCCATTCGCGTCGGCAATCTCAACAAGGTGGCGCAGTATTTGGACGAGATGAAGCACCTCAAGGTGCCCATTCATCCGACGATTTTCCTCGCGCTCTTCAAGGGATTCTACACCCACGGAGGCTTCCAGGGCTCGGACTGGAGTGACAAGCGACTGGAGGGGGTCCTGTCTGCTCTCTACCAGGCTCGCGACGAGCACGCCAAGAGGTTTCGCGTGGACCGTTGGCTTGTCATTTGGGCCTTGAGGGCTGTCAAAAAATGTTCTTCAACAGAGACACTGTTGCAGACTTTTGACGCCATGGCTCAGCGATGGGATATCCCGGCGGACCGTCAGGCATTCATGCATGCCATCTTCGACAACATCTTGCAAGGCAAGGATATGAAGTCTTCGTCGCGAAACGGGACGACACGACGCATTTGAGAGGCAGGACTGGTGGCGCTAGGCTGTCATGGGCCAGCGCATATTTGCTGTAAATGAGTGTATATTAGGGTCACTTGTAGAAATACCCCTGGGACACAAAGTCTGCCAGACATGATACCCGCTTGTTAGTACAAAGAGAATGGCGCAACGCCGCAGAAATCACGGTTGGAGAGCACCATGTCAGCTTGCGACAGCAGGTATTGATGTAATCGACAAATGAACTTTGTTTACAGTGGTTCGACCACCTGTCCTGGCTTCTAACAGAGTGCGACAACAGTGGCCCCCGAACACTCCCTCTATGTCCTCAGTGACCAACCCAGAGACCCGAGCTTCGCGTTGCAGTCTTACTGCTCCTTGTAGGTCTGCCAGACTGCGCTCCACGTCAGTAACGGATCGGCCGTCCGGACGAAGCCACTCACCAGCAATGCCGAAGGGAGCGCCGAAGCCAGCGGCGACGAAGCCCCAGAAGCAGACGCCGAACCACTTGCTGCGCGGGTTGAAGGGAATGTTGGTGTAGGCGCCCTCGGGGTAGTGGTAGGGCGAGGACATGCGAGCCCGGGTGGCGTGGAAGCCTCGTCGGGAGACGAGCGAGGTCGTCGTGCGAGCGGCGGCGCGGGACAGCATCTGGGAGGTCCAATTAGCTCCGGCTGGCGTACAGGGTGATGTTCCAGGCAGATGCGCACCTTGAAGGCGTAGTTTGGGATGCGGCGGAGGTGGATGAGAGCTTTGTTGCGTGACGGCGTCGTGACTGGGATCCGAGGTTGCAAGTGGTCTGAGGTCAAAAGCAAATGCTTGGCGTAATTGGATCACGTGACGACTCTGCGTCCTCGGACGGAAATATGTCGGCAAGAGCCGGCAGCTGCAGTTTGCGACCGCGCCTCACCGCCTGCGCTGTTGGCTCGACGATTTTCTTTTCTGCCGCCCGGCCCAGCCAGCCCACATCTTCTAACTGGTCGCAGTGAAGAGGAATTCGCAGCGATCGACGATTCTGCATCCAACACTTGCGCTGACGCACCACGAGTGGCTTTGCCTGTTCAAACAGACAAATGTGCTGAGCGGCATCTTTGTCGAAGACTCTTGGCAACTGCATCTGCTTTCAGCGTTTCTTTTGGTCTACTCGCCTTGCTAGACTTGTTTTTCCCACCACTACGCGCACGGCGCCTCAGCGCCCTCCGTCAGAGCTGCGAATCAACGCGACGCCACCGACACTTGAGCCAAGATGGATGAAATGTTCGATGTTTTTGAGGGCAAGCCCGGCGCCCAGAGCGAAAGCGAGGAGGAGCGGGTGCCCCAAAAAAGCCGAAACCGCGACAAGACCAAGAAGCGCAAGGCCGACGAGGCCATGAATGGAGCTGTCCCTGCCCCTGCGGCCAAGGAAGAAGCTGCCGACGTGAGTATGGGCGATGCGACCGAGACCTCCAAGGCTGAGGAATCCGACGACGAAGACGAAGACGAATCTTCGGATAGCCCCAGTCAGCAGGATAAGAAGCGCCGCAAGAAGGAGGACGGCGTCGAACCGGTGATGACCGATACTTTCGAAACGGCAGCCTCGAGAGAAGTCGCTGGAGAAACCACGCTGCTGCCCCAAGAATCGTCCCTCGTCTTGTCACACAACATCCAGCACCAAGTCGCCCTGCCCCCGGACCTGGACTACGAATACGTCCCCTTGTCGGAGCACAAGTCGCCCGAGGAGCCGGCCAGGACGTGGCCGTTCAAGCTCGACCCCTTCCAGAGCCTGTCTGTTGCTTCGATTGAGCGCGACGAGAGCGTGCTTGTGTCGGCGCATACCAGTGCCGGAAAGACCGTCGTCGCCGAATACGCCGTCGCTCAGTGCCTCAAGCGCAACCAGAGAGTCATCTACACGAGTCCCATCAAGGCGCTCAGCAACCAAAAGTACCGAGACTTCGACGCCATCTTCGGAGACGTCGGCCTGATGACTGGCGATGTCACCATCAACCCCACGGCCAGCTGTCTGGTCATGACGACCGAAATTCTGCGTTCCATGCTGTATCGCGGCTCGGAGATCATGAGAGAAGTGGCCTGGGTCGTCTTCGACGAAATCCATTACATGCGAGACAAGACACGAGGCGTCGTTTGGGAAGAAACCATCATCATGCTTCCCGACAAGGTCCGATACGTCTTCCTCTCCGCCACCATCCCCAACGCCTTCCAATTCGCCGAGTGGATCGCCAAGATTCACCACCAGGCGTGTCACGTTGTCTACACCGACTTTCGACCGACGCCGCTGCAAAACTACTTCTACCCTGCCGGCGGAAAGGGTGCGGCCTTGGTGGTCGACGAGAAGGGCAACTTCAACGAGCACAACTTCAACATGGTCATGAAGCAGGTGGAGGAGCGAAAGGGCACCGAGTCCAACGACGTCGACGCCAAGATGAAGGGCAAGGGAAAGAATAAGAAAACTAACAAGGGAGGAGCCGACGAGGGCTCGGACATTTACAAGATCATCAAGATGACCATCCGGAAGAAGTTCAACCCGGTCATCGTCTTCAACTTCAGCAAGCGCGAGTGCGAGAATTTGGCCATCAAGATTTCCAGCCTCGACTTCAACGACGATTCAGAGAGGGCAATGGTCAAGAAGGTGTTCACCAGCGCCATCGAGAGCTTGTCCGAGCAAGACCGCGACCTGCCGCAAATACAGAACCTCTTGCCGCTGTTGCAGCGAGGCGTCGGTGTTCATCACTCGGGCTTGCTTCCGATCCTCAAGGAGACGATCGAGATTCTTTTCCAAGAGTCTTTGATCAAGGTCCTGTTTGCGACGGAGACCTTCTCCATCGGTCTCAACATGCCTGCGAAGACTGTGGTGTTTACTCAAGTGACGAAGTGGGACGGAGTCAAGCGACGACCCATCACGTCTTCAGAGTACATCCAGATGGCTGGTCGAGCTGGACGACGTGGTCTCGACGCCAGAGGTCTCGTTCTCATGATGATTGACGACAAGCTCGAGCCTGACGTGGCCCGAGAAATCGTTCAAGGGCACCAGGACAAGCTCAACTCGGCCTTTTACCTGGGCTACAACATGATCCTCAACCTGCTGAGAATCGAGGCCATCTCTCCCGAATTCATGCTCGAGAGGTGCTTCCATCAGTTCCAGAACGCCGCGAGTGTTCCCAGCCTCGAAAAGGACCTGATGGCCCTTCAGCAGGAGAGAGATTCGATGACGATTCCGGACGAGGCAAACATCAAAGACTACTACCAGATCCGCCAGCAGCTCAACACGTACACGAAAGACATGCGCGCCGTCATCCAACATCCCCAATACAGTCTCGACTTCCTTCAGCCCGGACGACTCGTCCAGATCTACAACCCCAAGGAATCACCCGAAAACGTTGGCGGGGGTTTGGACTATGGCTGGGGCGTGATTGTCAATACCTTGCCTCGCAAGGCCCCCAAGCTCGGCGAGCCCGACTTCATCCCCCAAGAGAAGCACATCATGGATGTTCTACTACCCTTGTCGGCTTCCAGCGCGAAACCAGCCTCGGGGCTGATTTCTGGAGACATGCCGGCTGGGCTGGTGCCGGCCGGCGAAGACTCAGACACCATTTTCGAGGTGGTGCCTTGCGTGCTCACCTGCATCAAGGCGATCAGCCAGATTCGGGTCTTCATGCCCAAGGACGGGTTCAAGTCGGAGAAGGACAGGGATCAAGCTCGCAAGTCGTTGGGAGAGGTCAAGCGCCGATTCCCCGACGGGCTCCCCATTTTGGACCCCATCGAGAACATGGACATCACCGATGACTCCTTCAAGCAGCTCCTGCGCAAGATCGAAGTGCTCGAGTCCAGGCTGCTCGCCAACCCGCTCCACCTCTCGCCGCTTCTCCCGTCCCTGTGGGATCAGTACCATGCCAAGGTCCAGATGGCCGACAAGGTCAAGGACAAGAAGAAGGCCATTGCCAAGGCCCACAGCATCGCCCAAATGGACGAGCTCAAGTCCCGGAAGCGAGTCCTGCGACGCCTCGGCTTCATCAACGACGCGGAAGTCGTTCAGCTTAAGGCCCGCGTCGCCTGCGAGATCTCATCGACTGAAGGCCACGAGCTGCTGCTGTCGGAGCTGCTCTTTGACCGATTCTTCAACGAAATGACGCCAGAGACTTGCGCCGCCGTCCTGAGCTGCTTCATCTTCGACGAAAAGGTGGAGACGCAAGCGCTGAAGGAAGACCTCCAGAAGCCGTACCGCGAGATCACGGCCAAGGCCCGGATCATCGCCAAGGTCAGCCAAGAGTGCAAGCTGGACGTGAACGAGGAGGAGTACGTCGCGAGCTTGAAGTGGCAGCTGATGGAGACTGTCTACGTCTGGGCCCAGGGACGGCCATTCTCCGAGATTTGGTAAGTCGCGCCTCGCCGCCTGGAATGCAAGAATGATGCTGACCGTTTGCTAGCAAAATGACCAACTCGTACGAGGGCTCCCTCATCCGCCTCTTCCGCCGCCTGGAAGAGCTCCTGCGACAGATGGGCCAGGCCGCCAAGGTCATGGGCAACGAAGACTTGACCAAGAAGTTCGAGGAGAGTCTGCAAAAGGTGCGCCGGGACATTGTGGCCGCCCAGAGTCTGTACCTGTAAGTGGCATTGGCCGCTTTGGACAGAGGATGAGCCCACACCTGCTTTCGAGGGGAGGGGAAAAAATGGGATGGCGTCTGGTTTCTGGTGTACCCGATTGCATCATGGGGAGTTTTTGGCGCGGGAGACGGGCGCATGCATATTCGTGCCCAGAACCTTTTTGACTTTTCGATTTCACATGTTAGAGTATCACAACTGCCAGAAATAGACTAAGACTCTAGTTCTTGTATTTATTGATCCCGTAACTTCTGAGAATGATTGCTAACCCGGACGCCTTTGGTATCATAACTCCGTGATTGCGACAAAAAAGAGTCAACCGAGTGACCGCATCTGACCATGAAAGTGATTAATCCCTACATTCGTCACCTCTCTCCCGAGATGCCCATGACGATTCCAACCGTCAGGCTTAGCACCACGCCGGACCCGACAAAGATCTGCCACTTCTCGCTCCACACGCCCTGGCGCAGCAGCCACGTCAAGCTGCCGAGGGGGAAGAAGAAGCCTATCATCATGCCGCGGATGAGTATGTCCAGCACGGTGGACACGCTGCCGAAGTCGTCCTCGAGCGGACTGGCGGCCGACGAGGGCAACTCGCCGGCGTTGGAGTCGATCCAGTTGTCCTCGAGGGCGCGCAGGGTGTCAGGCGAGGGCGTCGCGTCCGGCGCGAAGCGCTCCGTGTGGATGGAGGCGAATTGCGTGCGCAGCGTGGAGATCTCAGAGGAGGTGAAGCCGGCCTGGAGTAGGCGGTCGAAGCCGCGCGGGCGCGGGCGCGTCCATCCCGAGGGCTTGGCGGGCTGGTCACCAGTGGCCGTCTCCGGAGGCTTCTGGGCGGCGGCCTGCTCGTCGGCGAGCTCCTGGCTCGAGAGCTCGTCGCCGATGGAGCAGTTCACGTAGACCCTAACGGGCGCACCAGCGCCGGCGACGGCCTTGCCCTTGCCCTTGGCATCGGCGGCCGGGGGCGCTCGCGGTGGCGGCGGAGGCGGCTTGAGGACGGCGCTGAGGGCCGATGAGTCCGGGAGGATGTGGCCCTGGTGGATGAGGCGCAGGCGGTTGCGCGAGGAGAGGCGCGTGCGCAGCAGGTGCTTGAGGGAGAGGACGGTGGTGGCCTGGGGCGAGGTGATGTCGAGCTCGAGGTCGGGGATGGAGGCGGAGAAGCGGATGGTGAGATGGAGCGGGAGAACCGCTGCGGAGGGGGAGGACGTCATGTCGGAGGCATCCTGGGGAATGAGGTACGCTTTCTGCCGGAGTCTGGGTGAGGGGGTCGAGTAGTGAAGTTATCGAGACTTGTGTTGATGGTGAGATGCTCAGCCGTGGTGAGCTCGGATGAGGTGACGTCGTCATACGTGAGCGGCCGAGACAGCGCGCTAGACAGTGCTAGTCTGCTGCTCCTGCGTCTGTTCCTCGCAGCTGTGGAGAGCTGGCCTGTTGAGACATCATGCCTTGCCTTTCTTCAACGCGAGAGCTGAGGTGAGAGAAGAACAGTGCAAATTATCAGACACCTTGGTACGTTTATTCATAATGTAGCTTCACAAATACATGTCTCCCTTACGGAATGGGATAGCTAAGGGCTTATAATTTGACCTTCAGAGGTGTTGCTCGTGCTCTTGTCGCTAGTTACACCCGCTGAAGCCACCTCTTCCACTGTAGGAAATTATCTCCCACCGCCTTTGGCAAAATCCCCAGATTATCCCAACGCCATCGCCTTCGTCTGTTCCAACAAGCTAATCACGAGCTTGTTTCTTTCGAGAGCACATCGTTCCAGCCGCTCATCTTGAGCTCTCTTGGCCTTGATCCTGTGGACTTGCAGGGGCCAGTAGGGGGGCGAGGATGGCGCGTTTTCGTGCTCCCAGGCGCCTGACGTGCTTCTACTGCGGGAAGCCGTCGGGCCTCAGGAACGACGGCGCAGTACGCGACTTTCTCTGCCTGCACTGCGACGCGACCAATTACCTGGACGAGGTACGCTCAGTCCCGTGGAATGCTGTATATGCTCTGGCTGACAATGGCAGAATGGCGAGATCACCGACCCGCCCGTCGCGACGGACCGCGAAGCCGAAGCCACGACGATGCAGTACGCGGCGCCCAAGCAACTCGCTCCGGCAGACACCACCTTCTGCCAGACGTGCCTCAAGAATCAACACCTATTCACGAAGTCTCTCGCGCAGTACTTTCCCGACGACCCCTCGGATCCCGAGTACCCTGCGCTCGAGCGCAACTACTACCGCTATCGCAAGGGCCTCGAGCGGCGCTACCCCCAGGTCTGCGACGAGTGCGCCGAACGAGTCGAGCAGAGGATACGGCAAGCTGGATACACGGCCAAGACGGATCACTTGCGGCGGATGATGGACTTGAGCAGGGGCAGGAAACCTACGCGCAGGAGGACGTTGCTTGACTGGGTCAACAGCCTGGGACGGATGATTTGGAAGGCTGGCTTCGTGCTGCAGATGCTGTGGCACTTGGTGACCGTGGTACCGCTGCTACAGCATAGCGATGACGGCATGCGCGACCCAGACGGAAACGCCTATCTGGCAAAGATGCTGGCCGGGCTCAAGCTCGTGATGGCATTTCTTCCAGCGGCCGATACGCTCATCCAATGGAGCATCGCAGCGGCGTTTTTGTCAGCCTGGTGGAATCCGCATTTTGTCCAGGTCAATCGCGGGTTCACGAAGCACCTGCTTGGTTTCACGCAGTGGTACTCTTTCCAGGGCCTCATCGTCTTTTTCCGGCTTGTGTTCCGCCGGGTCTTGGATATGCAGGGAGGGCAGGCGCAGTCGATTCACGCTCAGCTCAGCGCGCACATGGTGATGGCGGCGGGCATGGGACTGGTACGAGAATTGCGCCGATCGTCTACGATTCTTACTGATCGTTTGCAGATATATGTCCTAGCGGGCAAGTCAATCCGGGTCGACACGTCACCTCTCTTCGCCACGTATGATAAGCCCGTGCTGCCGAAACAGGCGAAAACGCCTGCAAAGAGGAAGCAGGAGGATTCCAAGACTTTCTCGGAGCTTTTCAACGACGCCCTCGAGTCGGCAAACGCTACGCCGCTGAAGCAGCCGCAGTTTGACCTGCCGCCCTCACCTCAAGATCAGTTCAACCCTGCGCGACCCGACGTCAAGACTGAAACATCGTTCGGCAACCTCGGCCTCGGCCTGCCAGGCACTCCAACGCATCGGCCTCACCAGGTGCAATATGCCGAAGAGATGGACTGGTCGCCTATCCCTGCTGCGCCGCAGCATCGCGCCTTTGCCAACCAAGCTTCCCCGAGCAGAGGCGCCAGGACGTTCGGGCAGCCGCAGGCTCAACCTGAAAGTAGCAGCCCCTTCTGGTACAAAGTTCCCGCCGCGCCTGCGAATCCTGCAAGACGGCTGCGAAACCCAACAAGAGCCCCAGAGCCAAAGAAGCAGCCGGCTGAGACAAATAAAGTCGTGCTCAAGAGCAGACGTCGCGAGCCCGTCCAAAAGAAGGGTCCTGGCGACGTAAGCGGCGGCGTCGAGTTTAGACAACCCAAGTTCTTTGCCCCTGCGTCGGAGGCGGATGACGCGAGTTCGTTGGCGGACTTGCTCAACCAGAGCTTCAGCCTCAGTCAAGAACAGGATGAAGAAGAAGAAGAAGCGGTGGCGGAGAACGGCGCTGCCCTCGATGGCACGCGGAACGGGAAGAAGACGAACCCACCTTTCAAAAGCACCTCAAACAGACCTAGCTCCCAGTCGGCCGAGCTTCTCATCCTTGCTGGTTTGGTGGCCACGTGGCTCCTGACACTGGTAATCGACATCCCATACGAATTAGAGTGTCGGACTGCGATCATGGCCATGGCCGGCATCATCGCACTCCGCGGAACCGGCGACGCGAGCCAAGCCCTCGAACCAAGCTCACAGCCCGCGCCGGCAGCTTACATCCTCTCGGCTCTAGGTATCGCGGAACTGGCAGCCGTGTGCTGGGTCGCCTCAGAGGCTTGGAAGGGCGAAACACACCAGGTTGGCCTTTACGGCGCGGGCGTGCTGGCGGCGATGCTCGGACACCAAACTTTGCGACGGTTTGTGTGACGCGGGGCTTTGTGATGGGCTCGTGGTTTGTTTACTTGGAGCGTGGTTGGGCATCATAGCGACGGGGCGGTTTGCATGACTCCAGGGCGGCGGACAAGGGCTAAGGAAAGGCTTGGAGTTTGGAAGGCAGCATTCTTGCGCCATGCTCAGATGTATACACGAATTTATGAATAGAGGGATGGCTGATGTCCACGGACAGGCTAGATCAAAGTGCGGCGGACGTGCCGAGGTCCTTTGAAGCAACATCCTGATTCCGTCTCCGATTTTCATATGCTTCCTTTATTCTCCGGCCATGCCATGCCGTGTAGCTCTCGTTCGATGAACGGATATGTAAAGGAAGAAAGAGTCTGATTTCACTGAAAATTGACCCCAACTCCGGATGATGATTTCATCCCTCAGGCTCACAACATCCGACGAGGAAAATTGGTAGGTTTGCGCGAATGTCCCACTTTTTCGTTTGTTACTTGCTTGCTTATAACTTCCTTCCCCCCAACACTCTTCTTCTCTCTTCTAACCATTTCTTCTCACCAATAGCTTCTGCATTAAGTCAGAACGAAGCACTTCACCTTATCTACTGAGTATCCTCGCCTTCGTCGTCGCTATCTCACTCATCGTCTGCCGTGGTGCGTCGTTCCGTATCAATCCCTATTTGTCTGGAGTACTTTCACTAATCATCTCGCAGATGGCTAGCCTTCCTCCTCTTGCTTCCCGTTGGCACCGTGCCGGTCGCCCTCCCCTTCCTCCCCTTCCTCCTGGTTGGCACCGTTGCACGGAGAGTGACGAGAACAACTTCACCGGCAACTGCGAAGAGAAAGTCGTCATGATGCTGGACGACGAATGCAAAGTCCTGGTCGGCAGCGACTACATTGAAGACAGTAAGATCGGCGTCAGGTTTATTACTGTCGGCCGCGAGCATTCTCAATCTTTCATCGGCTTCCAGCTCGATATGAAGATGGTCCAACCGCTCCGAAACTTTCTCTTGCGCCCCACCTGGACTGGTGAAAGCTATGTCTTCAAGGCCATGCTCCCACGTGAGAATT
Source organism: Tolypocladium amazonense (assembly GCA_024340795.1). Classification (NCBI taxonomy): domain Eukaryota; kingdom Fungi; phylum Ascomycota; class Sordariomycetes; order Hypocreales; family Ophiocordycipitaceae; genus Tolypocladium; species Tolypocladium amazonense. The sequence continues at coordinate 21,636 of JALHCE010000115.1, forward strand.
TCAATTGGAAAGTGGAACCGTTGAAGCCGGAGTTCAAGGATCTCATTCTTAAGGATCATCCGACTTTAGACACGGAAGATGTCAGCCTCATTACGTTTGAGATTCGCCAGGGCTCCGATCTCCGGGTCGAGGCCTGCGGAAGGGCTTTTACGAGCTGGGACGGTGAAACTATTTCTTGGCTGGAGGGCAATGCCCCAATTCTGGGCACCAAACCGCTTGGTGACCTTCTTAATTCGACGACCTTTAGATTCATTTCGCCTCAGGGCAAAGTGATAAAGGAGTTTCTCGAGAAGAATGCTTACCCCCCACGCTGGGCTTGATACCCGCCAAGGTAAGTCTCACCATTCATTTGCCATCCTTTTCACTGTTCGCTGACATAAAGGAAGCGATATCATCCCTTTGGCTGATTTTATCGCTTTGGGCCACTAGAATCAAATGGATTGATGCACTCTCTGTGATCAGGGATACGGAATCATGGCCCAGATCGACGGCGACAACACCGTCAAGAAGAGACTTGAGACTGATGCGGACAGGACCTACAAGTGTCGATGGAGTTGAGTTTAGGGCGACTTTGATTGGTTCGATGACCACGGGCGTGTGGTCGATATGGACTTATGAGCAGCCTCTTAGGGCTTAATTCTAGACCGCAATGGCAACTGCATTCCCACGGATATCAGAGTTTCGCTTCTCCCTTGCCCATCAACATGAGTTCCAGCCGCACGGCAAGATCCTCTATGATCTCTTCACTGCCGCCACCGACGACCTGGTTGACATCAGCATCGGGCACGGTCACACAAGCATGTCGTAGAAGGGGAGCACTCACCAGCATGCGCAGATCACGGCTGATCTGCTCGACAGTCGCCCCGGGCCCGCCCTTTTGGTAGCCGGCGCCGCCAAAGACCTGCTGGGCCTCGCGCGCGGCCAGCTCGACCATCTGGCCGCCCTGGACCTTGAGCAGCGCGACGCGGCTCGCAATCTCGACGCTCTGCCAGCCGTCGGGCGCGGCGTCGACGTGGTAGGCCAGCTGCTCCATCCACGCCCAGTGCGCCTCGACGCGGTGCGCGACCTCGGCCAGCTTGCGGCGGATGACCTGGCTGTGCATGAGCGGCTTGCCAAAGGCCTCGCGGCGCTGCGCGTACTGGAACGCCAGGGCCAGGCACGTCCGGCTCTTGCGGTTGCACTGCGCGGCCAGCAGGAAGCGCTCCTTGTTGAAGTTGCGCATGATGATGGCGAAGCCGGCGTTCTCGTCGCCGACGAGGTTCGTGGCCGGCACGCGCACCTTGTCGAGGTGCACCAGGGACGCGCCGCCGGCGTTCTGGCCGCTGTTGCGGATCCGAGTGAGGTGCACGCCCGGCGCGTCCATGGGGATCACCAGCACCGAGATGCCGCCCATGCCGGGCCCGCCGGTGCGAACGGCCGTCGTCATGTGCGACGCCCACGGCGACCCGGTGATCCACTTCTTGGCCCCGGAGACGGTGTAGAAGCTGCCGTCGGGGGAGCGCTCGGCCGTTGTCGTCAGCCGGGCCACGTCGGAGCCGCCGCCAGGCTCAGTGACGCCCAGGCAGAAGCTCGTCTGGCGCGAGAACAGCCCCGGCAGCCACTGCCGCTTCTGCTCGGCGGTGCCGTAGTGGATGATGGGCGGCGCGCCGATGGACGACGCGCCGGCGAGGGCGATGCCGACGCCGCCCTCGATGCGGGACATCTCGTCGGCGCCGATCAGCACGTGGAAGGCGTCCTTGCGGCCGGCCAGCCGCGGGATGTCCTTGGGGCGGTACTCATCCGGCACGTCGTCGAAGGGGATGCCCGACTGGCAGAAGCGCAGCGCCTCCTCGGGCGGCACGTCGCCCTGCTCCTCCCAGTCGAGCGAATTGGGCAGGATGTGCGTGTCGACGTAGGCGCGCAGCTTGTCCCGGAGCTCGCGATGCGATTCATTGTAATACGGCGACGCGAGCGTCCGGTACCACGCTGGCTCGCTCCATGGAATGTTGTCCTGCAGGTCGAGCTTGGAGTCGGTCGGCATGGTGGGTTGATGGCGACGCGCGAGCCAGGGTATCTCAGGGCAAGCTTTGATGGGGGCCAGCCGCCGCAGCGACATGAGCGAGGCTGCTCTTAAACTACATGGCGACCGGATGGGGGATACGGTGCGGGCCGAGGCTCGGGGCGTCGGCCGATCTCGAACTATCCGATTCAAGCCCGCTCTCTGAACCCGTTTGGGCTAAAGAGTTCCACTGCATGGCCGGTACAGGGCCGGAGCGAGTGGTGGGTTGCGCGACAGCGTCACTACCGGCGCACCGCCGACCCCAGCAGCTGTCACTGCCAGCTGCACGGGTCGTTAGTGGGATGTGCAGGCTGCCAGCTGGCACCAGGCGGTGCACTACGTATGTGCCTAAAGTTCTGACGGCCCTCTCGTTCGTTCTTACTCTGGTGTGAGTTGCGGTCGCCTGTAACCTAGAGTGATTCAAGTGAGCTTGAAGCCGAGGGGCCTTCGCCGGTGTGGCCCTCTTGCTCTTGGAGCCTTCATCCCGGTGACGGTGACCGCGACGATCCCATGGGGCAAGACGAGGACCACGCGCTCTGACCAGACTCGGAGGGGGCGCTTCATGTGTCAATCATCACGGACGTCTGCAAGATGCTCGCGGCCACAGAAAACGGCTCGGTTAAAAACCAAGCACCTCGCGACGAACCGACCGATCCCAAAGAGCACATAGAATACGTCGTGGAGACGATCAATCGGACCTGGAACAGCGGGCGACTTGCTCGTCTATGAGCTTGCATCTTCGTTATGCAGCTGAATCGTGAGCTGGAATGATAGGTATCGGAAGGCCGCCGGCGCAACAGCTCTAAGGGCATTGACACGTCCTCGACAAATGCAATTAGACTTAAATTACAACCTACTATTAAACAAAACCAGCCTCATCTATGAAACGCTGAAATGCCAACTCTTCAGCAGTCGAGTCCCTCAAGGCGACGCGGCGATGGTCGACAAACCAATGCAACATTTCTTTGAGCTCACGGGCTACTTTGCCCTTGACCTTTTTGGAGGGAGTTTTAATGTCGCCAATTACAAACAGAGCGTCGACCTGTCGAGTGATGGCGATACTGAGTCGTCTCGGAATTGCAATGAAGCCAGGATCTGTCCCCCGACTCACGCATAAGACAAGGATAATGACCTCTCCTTCTCGGCCCTGGAAGGCGTTCACAGTATGACATTCCACCTGATGAAGGCCCGCTGCCTGGAGATTGGCGGCGAGATAGCGTTTGTTGAGTCCATATGGCGTGATGACCTTTATCTTGTCCGCGGTGACAAGCTTCTGTTTGATGAGCTCGCGTATAGTATTGATGGCAATCGCGTTTTGCCCGTCGTTGCAACGCGATGCAGTGACCTCATCGATGTGGCATGGAGAGTCGGTGGAAAAAAACACTGGCCAGATCTTGCCTTCTTCGGATGGCAGTGAATACTTATCCGTGACCCATTTCTCAATGCCTGTGGCAATGGGATGCAGTTCGAGCGCACTATTCTCTCCGTATCTGAATCTTTGTGCTACATCAGAATAAATAACTTCCAATGGCATATCGAACAGCCCGTGGGCCATGCGATGCTGTGTTTCAAGAGGGAAAACCGGATGCCCAGCGCGTGTCAATTGTTGCAGGATGGAGACCTGCCCATCTTCGCCAAAGCTGTTCACATACTTGCCATCTTCAAACCGGACGTTGGCGGTCTCCACAGCCGATGGCATTTGCTTCATGTCGCCGGCGAGGATACATGGGCGGCCCGTATTTCCCCAAACAGAGATAGCATCCGCACGACTCATCGCGGCGGCCTCATCGAGGATCACTGCGTCACTGAGGCAGTTCAACTTGGTGAAGAAATCATCATTGGCGAGGGTGGGAGTTGCGGCAACCACCGATGCGGAGAAGGCAATCATTTTCATGACCTCGCAGATGACGGCTCTTGAACAGCGGCCCTCTCCGGTTTGGTACTCTTTCCAAGTCATCTCGCCACGTGCCAGGCTGCAGATTTTTTTGAATTCCTTATTGCCGGCAATAAATCCTTTGATTTCGAAGAGCGCTTGGCTGGATCTGGGGCTCATGACGGGAATGCTAGGACCAACATAGCCCAGAACCTGGAGAGTGTAGTACGCAATTGAATTGGGCATTTTCGCGTCGGTATGTTTGGCTTTTCCTCTGGCGGTGCTCAGGACGTCGAAGAGTTTTGTGATTTCATGATCCAGCTGAAAGCCACGTATCACGAGCTCATAGCGAAGGTCGATGTGGGGATGGTCCTCGGCAAACTTGTCGACGAAGCCGTTCCATGTTCCCTCAATCCGCTCACAGATATTTGTGAGCGCTTCAAGGGTTGGTGATGAGACGAACACCATTCTGACTTTCGCGTTCGCTATGAGCAGTGATGCGATCACACTCAATAAATGAGACTTCCCAGAGCCTGCAAAACCAGACAAGAGAAGCACGCCAAGCGGTGCCGACTTGATGTACGTAAGGAAGTGTTCACGGATGGTAACGTTGACTGCTTCCAAGATGCCAGCGAGCACATCAGCCGCGACGCCATCGGTGACATCAACGATCGGGGGCCTTGGCTTGCCGATTGCATTGCTGTTGAGGTCCAAACTAGCAATTGCGGCGGTAACCGGATCAAGGCTGACGTTTTCGGGGGGGTAGGGGATCTCATGGCAGGATGTCCAGAACCCATTCCCAAGAAGTAAATCCAGGTGAAAACTTCTTAGAACTTCGGTGCGATACTGGATCGCAGGATCTGACGGTCGCAACCTCGACATGAAGATCTCAGTGGCTTTGAGTTGGACAGTGTCAGCAGGCTTGGTTGGATCAATGTTCTCATCCTTCACCGCAACAGACTGGTCCTGGGTGCGGTCCACGGTGGGGAATGGGTCGTTTAATGGCAATAGCTTGATAACACCAGACACTCGAATCTCGTCTGCCTTGACGATGCTGCCGACTGCAAATTGTTCCCTTTTGCCTTCCGGGATAAAGGAATTGTCAAACCAGAGACGAAGAGAACCCTATTCTTCGTGGCCTGCAGTTTGAGCTTCCTGCCAGTTGGCGAAAGTGGTCGGTGTGAACTTTTCCTTCGCCTTCTCCTTGCGTCGGAGACTCAGTGTCAGTGGGTTGCTCCGTGTCAGTGCCTTGTCGCGAATGTCGGATATCTGTTGTACGGTGGCATCCCAAATTGACTGAGTTGCTCCATCATTCGGCTTCACGAGGACTGAAAACGGAGAGCTCCACTTAAAAAGTCGCCTAAATGACACTTTATACTTCTTGAACTGCAAAGCTATTAGTTTAGGAGTCTGTAAAATTGCGCGAGGAAGAATGTGCTTAGGAGCGGGCAAGGGCTTGGTATGGCTGGACGTGTCACCAGCCGAGGAATTGTACAGCAAGGGTTGACGATAATGAAGCGTATTTCAGAAATGGAAATCGAGAAATGAGGAATACGTACCACTTCATCCGGGATTTTTACTACAGCATCAAACTCTGTACCATTTTTGGTAACTGGGACCAATGCTGCCTGAAGATCCAACAAACCAATCTTCATAACATCCCAATACAAGTAGCAAATGTCCTGGACGTGCGTCTGAGTCAGACATGTGACCATGTCGTTGAGATTGTCAAATGCGAGCTGTGAGCCATATCTGGAACCAAGACGAGAAGGAACCAGTTTCTTGTAGGCATCCATGTCGAAAACGTGACTTTCTTCATGTTAGTGAACTGTGAAAATAGTCCAAACGAAGGGTGAGACTTACTTATCGCCATACCCGTACCCCATCCAGCGAGGTGGGGAAGCGTTCTTCTTGAGAAAGCTGTATGTGGCTGCGCTGTTCTTTGTAATGAAGCTGAATTCCTTCATCTCGAGTATTTCGGGAAGTGTCTTGGTCCCCAGAATGGGAGCATCTTCGTTCAGCCAAGACGAAACTTCTTTGTCGGAAGTTGCGAATGGGTTTCGAAAGCCCTCGACAAACAGTCCATGACCTGGATGAATGTGGAAATAAACAGGTGCTAGATCGACATCCTTGTCGATCAAGTCCAGCTCTTCCTTGACACGGGCCATGGTTTCCTCTTCCAAAGCCTCTATCTTCCAGTTGAAGTGTCCATTTGGCAGTCTGGCTTTGAGAATGTACCTTGTCTCTTCGACATTTTCATTGGAACGGGAGTAAATGCGACCTGCTCCAGGTGGTCGGTTCATCTCAAAAGTCAACTGGAAGCCGATGAAAGACTGCGATTGTTTCCGAGACTGTGTAATGATTTTGACGTCCATCTTGCTTCCTTTGATGAAGCCACTACCAATCAAAGTCATGGTGTTGCGGTCGAGTAACATCGCAGCACTTTGATTGCCGCCCTTCTCGAAATCTGCCTCATCACTGTCCGCTGAACAGTGCGAACGATTATCCGGGGCAGCCATCTGCCAGATGATTAGTGACAATACTCCAGACAGCTGTGAACTGATACGTGACGACGTACCGCGACAGATGATGTGCGAAATCGTGATGAAGGTCGAGGATAATCAGGAGACAAGGTGAAATGCTTCGTTCTGACTTGAGACGGACTGTTGGTGAGAAGGAAAGGTTAGAAGAGAGAAGAGAGTCAGAACTCAGGAGCAAACGACACGCAAAAAAGTGGGGACGGTCCAGTTGCCTTCACGCCTGTTCTGGCCAAAGACCGTGAATGGCAGCTGCAAAATCACTGCAGTGAATTCACAAGTTTAGGCAAGGCGGACGAGGTAAATCTGCAGCGCTATTGTTTTCGGAAAACTATGACGTACCTTGAAGCGGCATTTTGAGCTGCTGTGTATAAAATGACGTCCTCCCCGAGAGGTGGACGAGATGAGGCATCGAAGTGCGTGCTCTCCCGGGTGGGGGAGCGACAAGGGTGTAAAAAGGCATCCTCCCCGAGAGGTGGATGAGACGAGGTGTTTATGGGTGTGAAAAAGCGTCCTCCTCGAGAAGAGAACGGACAAGTCATCAAATTGCGTGCTCTCCCGAATGGGAAAACGAGACGAGGCGTTTGAGGGTTTGAAAAGGCATCCTCCCCGAGAGGTGGATGAGACGGCGGTCGAGAGTGTGAAATGGCGTCCCCCTCGAGAAGGGAACGAGATAAGGCATCGAAGTGCGTGCTCTCCCGAATGGGAGAGCAAAAAGGGTTTGAAAAGGCGTCCTCCTCGAGAAGAGAACGTGATGAAGCTTAAAGAAGAAGAGAAGGAAGCGAGGAAGTGTGCCAAAGGATACTAATTGTCAAGCAAGACACGTGACTGTGCACTGGGCGGTGATTCAGAAACTCTCTGGGGAAATACCATCAGACTACACACGAAGAGGGATAGACAATAGGGACAAAGGAGGGAAAGAAGGCTCCAGCCGGCGATGACAAAAGAAATCGTGGAGTGCGAGGGTGAAACTGCTTCCACAAAACTCGCCGTAATCTGTAACTTCGCGTGAGAGCTCTAAAAGCAAGAGGGCTACGCCGGCAAAGGATGTCCAAGCCCACTTCAACCACTGTAGATACACGCGACGGCAACTGCAGCACAATACGAGCGAACGAGAGGGCAGCTTAAGTCAAGAAAGGCCTCGAAACCCGACAGCAGCTTGCCCTTCTGGGCCCGTTAGGCAGCGCCGAGGTACAGTCTCATGAAACACAGTATTCACAAGCTAATGTGTGGACCAGTACGAGACATTAGACATGCTGGAACCTATGACAACTTATTGCACACCTACTGACTTGGGCCATCCATATTTATCGTCAATTGCCTCTCTGATCCAGCTCGAGCCTGGCAAGTCTCTCGAGCACCATCTTGCGGGCCCGCTCTTCGTCTCCTCCTGTCCGTTGCCTAGCCTCCTGCATTGTCTTCTTGAACTTCTTGTTCGTCTGGTGGAGTGCATCAAAGAGACCCGTCGGTCCAAAATTCTCGTCGAATGCGAAGTGGTGGAAGTCGTGCTGAACATTGGAAGGGAGACATGGCACGTTGTAGCCAGAATGAGTGGCAATAGTTCCGAATTCGAGGAAGAGGAAGGTGAAAACCATTTGCGACCAGTGATGGGGAACGACGAGATTCGCGATCAGCGGCGGAAGCAGATTCGACCCGATGTGCTCAGTCATCGTGCAGTAGGTTGAGGCGAGACCCACGGGTGCCGTGAACTCGTGGTGTTGCTTGTGAAACTTGCCGTAGAGGTCCTTGCTGTGCAGTAATCTGTGGACGTAAAAAAACCCACACTCTATGCAAAACAGATCGAAGACAACGGTGGCAACCGTCTGAAAAGCGGGTGGCAGCGCAGCTGGATGAATGGGCCTCCGATGAAAGGTCGCACTTGCTACTGTCAGGGGCAAAGACACGAAAATCTGGTTGCGGAGAGAGATTGCCGCGATGCGGAGGTATTGTCTGCCATCCACTCGCACGAAAGGCTGCGTCTTGTACTTGAACAGCCACCGAGGCCACCCAGTCAAGTCAGGAATGGCGAAAACAGCGCCCCAGACCCAGAAGAAGACCGACGTGATGATGAAAGTCCCCCATAGGTTCACGTTGTACTCTCCGTACGTCTTGTCAAGCCGCTCGTAGAACCGGTGGCCGGTGGTCGACGAGTTGAAGGCCACAAAGGCGCTGATGAGAACAACGTTGGCGGTCTGGGAGCGAAGCTTGTTGTTGGTGAGGGCGGCCGTCGAATACAGCCAGCGCTTGTTTTGGGGGATGGGTTTGCCCGAGAGATCGGTTGGGACAGTGCGCTGCGAAAGGCTTGAGGTGACCGAGTCTGGCCGCGCCGACGCTGTCGCTGCCGCCTGTGTGGTCGCCGTCGAGGCCATGGTGCCAGGTCTGCCCGATGCTGGGGGACAAAAGGATGAAGAATGGAAGAAAGAAGAAAGAATTCACGGAGATCAACCGTAGTTTGGCAACGCAAGCTGGTTATGCTTGCCATTTTGAACCCCGCTCGGGTTCGTTCCGACGCCTCGGTTCATCGTTGTGGCCGCAGACGCTTCACATGCACAACCGGCCACACTAGCCAAAAGTCGCAATTGCTTGACAAAGTCTCCCGGACCATGCCTGGTTTTGGATCACGATTATTTTGTGCGCAATCCCTCGGTGCAATTAGCTCCGGAGTTGCATCCTTGTTCCGTGCGCCGCCAACCGGCGGCTTACCCCCAGACGGACGAAACGAATCGCTGCGGGGCTGTCAGATCGACATCGTGGAGCCGCACAGACTCGGTCCGATCCTGCAGGGTTCGGGTTCGAGGCGTTGAGTGTCAGCGTGGATCTTCATTTCTACAGGCTTTGTTGCACTGGACCTGGCAGCTGGCATACTAGCAGCCAAGAACATGAGCGCGAGATCCAGATCTCTTTTCAACAGACACCAGTGAACGCGGCAGCGTCTCTTTGTACAGACCACCGCGCAACCTTGAGGTCGATGAGACGACTCAACGAAAAGAGAGAGCCCCAAACTTACGGTTCGTCGCATCCTGGTTTGGCCTCACTCCGTAGCGCCCAATTGCTCTCCGATACACTCAATGTGTCCAGTCGGTACGACATTCACTGCACCAACGCTGCCGTTGGCGAGATCGACGCGTTGGGGGGTGGGGGGACCGGTCTGCCGGGCCGCGAGCTAACGTGTCTGGTCAGCTTGCTGAGATTAAAAGCCGGATCTCGACGCCATGGAGGCCTGCCGGGAAGCAGGTTTTGCATCTCAGAACGCGCTGGGCCACGAATGGACGTCCACTGCGGAGCGACAGAAGCAAGCGTGGCGCCGTGGAGGCTTGGCAAGTCCAGCAAACCGGGCCGGGACCCCAGACGGCGCCATGATTTCCTGAACAAGGCAAAAGCATTGGATGAAGCGATCATCGTCCCCAAATCGAGACAGTGCAGACGACCACCGGTAAACTCTATTCCCCCGCAATGCTGGAAAGTCCCACGCCGCTTACGTCCCCGCTCCCCGCGATGCTGCGTTGCAAGTCAATAAAATGAATCAGAGCGTAGCTCCTCGCGCTGGCGGAATCACCGGCTTCGTGATTCAGTCTCCAATGCGCTGCGCATATTGACGTGCGTCATGCTGTTCATCTGGCTGGGCGCGCTCGCGCTGCGCTGCGCAGCTCAGGCGCAGGACTTTTCCACGACCAGCAACATCTCGACGTGGAACCAGAGCGACTGGTCACTGACTGCGACAAAGTATATCCCGGCTCAGTACCAGTCGCGCATGTCGCTGGCCAACGGCTATGTGGGAGCCTCCGTCGCGGCCGCCGGGCCGTTTTTCGAGATGGACATTAACTCAACGGACCCTTCTGCGCCGCCGCCGACTAACGGCTGGCCGCTCTTTGATCCGCGCATTTCCTTTTCGACAATCTCTGGATTTTACAACGTCCAGAAGAATGCAACGGGAAACAACTACCCGTGGTTGACGCAGTATGGGTGGGACTCTTTCATCTCGGGCATCCCCCATCCCACGGCCATTGTGTTTGCCTTTGGCTCTCAATGGCTCGACAGCTCGGTAACCAATACGACAATCTCCAACTACACCCAGAAGGTCACAATGAGTACGGGCGTCACTGAATGGTCATACACCTGGAAGCCAATGAACTCCACGGCGTCGTTTGACGTAACATTTACCGTCATCTTCAGCCGAGCGCGGCCCAATGTGATTGCGTGCAAAGCTACCATCAACTCGACGGCAGATATCAACGGAACTGCTACAGACTTGCTCGATGGGCGCAGCGCAGTGCGAAGCTACCTTGCCAACAAGGGCATGGGGAATTCTTCGAATGAGACCAGCATATACTCCTCCGTGCATCCTGACGGACTGGCAAACATTACCGGTTATGTCGTGTCGGTAGCCGACTTCTCGTCGTCGACCAGCACTAGGCCGAGAATGGCAAATGCATCCTTTGTCAGTACGAATGCAACGACGATTGGGCAGACTTTCGACATTCAGCTTAAAAAGGGCCAGCCGGCAACTTTCTATAAGTACGTGGGTGTCGCTTCTACCGACAAGTTTCCGGCTGCTCTTTCCACTGCCGCAACCGCTGCACGGAATGCCAAGTCTACGGGCTGGGACGCCCTCGTGGCCGAACACTCGACGGCCTGGGGTACCCTGATGAATTCTGACTCGATCGACAACTTCACCGACCCAGTGACTGGAACTCTACCGCCTGACCCCAATATTCAGGTCTTACAGATTGCCAGCGTGGCGAGCACTTTCCAAATCTTGCAAAATTTGCAACCCGACGGCAGCGGACTCAATGACAACTCGGTGTCTGTCAGTGGGTTGGCGTCGGATTCTTATGCCGGGCAAATCTTCTGGGACGCCGACACCTGGATGGCTCCGAGTCTTAATCTTGCATTCCCCAATTATGCTAAACAGATTCCAAACTTCAGAGTCAAGCAGCATGGCCAAGCCTTGAACAATGCTGCCTTCAATGGCTTCCCCAATGGCAGCGCCCTCTACTCGTGGACGGCTGGGCGCTACGGCAACTGCACTGCAACAGGACCCTGCTTAGACTACGAATATCACCTCAATTATGACATTTCTTTCTCGATACTCCAGCAAGTCTACCCCTAGGCTACTTCCTGACCCTAGGCTGACCTTGGACAACCCATAGACTGTATAATGTAACTAAGAATGACACCTGGTTCAACAATGGACCAGAGCAAGTCGTTCTTAGCATCGCGAATATGACCGCCAATCTTCTCACGTACAACAAGACAGACGGCAAGTATTGGCTTCACAACGCTACAGATCCAGATGAGTACGCGAACAATGTAGACAACCCTGCGTTTACCATTGCTTCGGCCAGCGAGCTTCTGGTGCGCGTCAACGATCTGTTGATGTCCCGTGGGCAGCCACCCAACGACACGTGGACGACAATTGCCAAAAACATTGCTCTGCCAAGTGCTCCGTCCAACATTACGCTCGAGTATCAGACCATGAATAATTCCGTCTCGGTCAAACAGGCTGATGTTGTGTTGATGACTTATCCACTGGGATATACAACGAATTACACGACCAATGACTCTCTCTCGGACCTTGATTATGTGAGTTCGGGGATTGCCCAAAGACTTTCTTGGTGATAAGCTAATGTTTCGAAGTATTCCATCAAACAATCGCCCAACGGTCCTGCCATGACCTTCAGCGCCTTTTCCATCGACGCCAACGCTGTGTCTCCATCGGGTTGCGCCGCCTACACGTTCGCGCTCAAGGCGTTTCTTCCGTACCTGCGAGAACCTTGGTACCAATTTTCCGAACAACAAGTCGATGACCCGGCCATGAACGGCGACACCAACCCGGCGTTTCCATTCCTCACGGGTCATGGTGGTGCCTTGCAGATTGGTCCGTTTGGATTCTTGGGCGTGCGCACCGACCGCTCTGTTCTTTACCTTTCGCCCTCGTTGCCGCCGCAGATTCCCAACCTCAAGGTCCGGACCTTTTACTACGCAGGGGTTGCTTTCAAGGCAGTCATGAACTCAACCTCCACACAATTGACTCGGATTCCTCCTCCGATGATGTTGAACCAGACCTTTGCGGGACAGAGCATGCCGTTCATTGTAGGTTCGGCTGGCGGCAAAGAGACTAATTACACCATTGGAGTCAACCAAACCGTCACCATACCTAACCGGCTGTACTGGCAAAACACAACCTACCCCAATAATATCTTGCAATGCCTCCCAGCAACATCCCCAGATAAGTACGTGCCTGGGCAAGTCCCTGAGGGAGCAAACGACGGAGCTCTCGCGACCAGCTGGCAGCCTATGACGGTCAATGCGTCGAGACTGCTGGTCAACACATCGACTATTACGCCGCACAAGGTCTCCGGCATATACTTTGACTTTGGCACGAGGCCCCCGGTGAATGCCACGGTCTGGTTCTACAACGCAACAACCAACGGGACGGGGACAGGGCCCCAGTTGTCCATCATGGGGCCTAAGATGAATGCCCCTCCGCAGACTAACTTAACTGTCGTGCCGGTGCAGAGCAACACGACCAACTTTGTCCTCAATTCTACCTTGAGCGTTTTCACTGGCCAGTGGGTACAACTTACGGTGCAGGGATGCTCAGGTTGTGATATGAGCCAGGGGATGACGGGAGCAACGATTTCCGAGTTTATCGTTTACTGATCAGGCGATGGAATGGTGCCAATTCTCTTGCTGGAAATAATTATATTTCGGGGCCTGTTTCGTATTGACAAGAGTCCAGCTGTAAGGTAGGACTTCCTGGATTGTACAACAGCAAATACCAAGCAAATCAAATGCAAAGGTAAACTCGTGTGACTGGTTTGCAAAATGGCATGACACGAGTGAGCTGGCTCGCAAAAACTGACGAACTGGTCGATGTGGAGCGTCGGAGGCTCGGAGGAACGACCTGGGGTACGCTGCTCCAGGGCCTGTTGCGGGGAAGCCTGCAAGATGCGACCCCAGGCGAGCCACCACACGGACACTATAATGGTTCCCTGGCTTGACTCCCCAAGCAAAGATCAATATGATGAGTACAGTTTCTTTGAACTTATATCGTGCTTTAATCCCTTGATCGCGCGGCCGAGCTTATGTGTCTGTGTCTACTCCACAATCGACACCAGTAGGTTTCCAAAGCGATAAAGAGCCCACACGTCGTCCCACGATTGATCAAACGATCCACACCATGACTGTCAGTGACGGTAAGAAGCGCCCATCAAGGGACTGCGGGCGGCAGTTGAGAGGAAAATCCAAGTCTCTATTCCTTCAAAGTCCATGCCTGAGAAGCTGCGCTTTGATCCAGTTGAGGTTATACTGATCCGGTGGCTCTGCCGACGTAGACCGATTCCCTGCCTCTACACTCTTTGACGCCATCAACGACGCCCTTGGCGACAACCAAGCAGAAGTACAGGATGCCATCAAAAAGGGCAACGGCATCTTCGCCTTTGTTCTGAAGAACCCGGCCGGCGAGACGGAGAGCTGGCACGTCGACCTCAAAGAAACGGGCCGAGTCGCTAAGGGTACAAGCGACAAACCTAATGGTAAGATTTCTTGGAATCATTACCCGTTTAGCCCTCTGCCGGCTCAAGTTGCCCCATTAGATGCCATGCCTTTTAACCAATGCTAACATGCGTCTTGCTCCAGTCACTCTCCTCCTTTCCGACGAGAACTTTGGCAAGCTCGTCCTGGGGGAGGCCACTCCTCAGCGGCTCTTCATGACTGGCAAGCTCAAGCTGAAGGGCGATATTATGAAGGCGCTTAAGCTTGAACCGATTCTCAAGACTGTCCAGACTAAGGCGAAGTTGTGAGCGAGTTAGCACACAGCATGGAGAAGGAATTCATCAAATATTGTTCTTCCTAGATTGTCGCGCTGCCCAAAATGCCTCGAAATCTCTTGATGGACGGTTCTCAGTTGTATATAGCATTGACCAACGACTGCTGAATGTCGACCTTTTCACCCTCTGCTTGAGCAATTTCCACGCGTAAGCGGCACAGTTGTGGATTGTCACAAGGCCGGGTACTTGTAACGGCACGGCAAATTAGACACTGCGCCCCCAGGCAGCAGTGCAGCACCATCGAGATTTGGCTTGACTGGCACGCACATGTATCCATCCCGCAGCAGGTAAAATTGATCATTCCCACGAGAGGCGGCTGGAAGCGGAAGGCCGGGCCAGTCGCAAGTTGGTTCTCGCCGCACCGCCCCCAAGTTGTTGGTTGCCAAGCGGATGACCTTGTTGGCTCCGCGGGGCTCCAGGATTTAGCATCTCCCCCGCAGTGCTCAGACCTCCACATTGTCTTGAGCTAAATTCCCCAGAATAAAAAAGGCCAATCGCAAGCTTAGCCTTATTATTTTGTTTCCGACGTGAGCCTCGGCCGCGATGTGAATCGTCACGGGCTATGTGTCAGGTGAAAGACTCCTGGCCTCTTGCACAAAGCCTATGTAAATCGTCGTCACGGCCGACCTGGTGTACCTAAGATTCTCATGTAGTACTGGCCTCAACGAACTTGCCCAGCGCGTTGAAGTCCCATCAGCATCCAGCCCCGCCGAGCATAAAGTCCTCTCTGCCCAGCCTTAGCTCACTTTCGGACACTTTATCACGTCTGACACGCAAAGCCGTTTGACACGGCTTTCAGGCCACAGTATCCAATTTCTCTGGAAAGCAGTCTGGACTCCCAAGCATCGGAAGCCATGGCCAGTCACATGCCTGAAGGCCACCTGGGAAACCTGACTCCCGAGCAGGAGGCCAAGCTACGTCAGCTGTGGGAGACCGTCTTCAAGCTATACAAACTCTACGAGGCCGAAGGACCGTTCCCCGGAGACGCAGCTTCTGTGAAGAGCGAACCTGCACCAAAACCTGAGCAACAGCAGAAAAAGTCTCGTTTTGGATTTTTGCGATGGGGAGAAGGTGAATCGCAGCCCAAGGCTACAAATGGGACCGCGCACAGCCCGACTCTTACCTCCCCTAATGGTGCACCCGAGGTCGGCATCATGAAGCAGTTGCATGAACTTTTGCCCACGCAGACCCCCGAGTCCGTTCGCAAGATGGTCCTGGGATCTGTCAAGCACGACCATCCGGACGTTTTGGCATTGAGGTTCTTGCGCGCTCGTAAGTGGGACATTGAAAAGGCATTGATGATGATGTTCACTGCCATGAAGTGGAGATCCGAAGAAGTTCATATAGACGACGACATTATGTTGCAGGGGGAAGAGGGCGCTATCCGCGAAGAGAAAACAGGCAAGAAGACAATGGGACACGACTTCATGAAGCAGATGCGGATGGGAAAGAGCATTCTCCATGGCACTGATAGGGAAAATCGACCGATAAACATTGTCAGGGTTCGACTTCACAAAGCAGCCGATCAAAGCGTGGAAAGCATTGAGAGATACACGACGTATCTCATTGAAACGGCTCGTTTGACCTTGGACGCTCCAGTCGAGACAGCGGTAAGCAGACAAATCACTTCTGTCGTTCTTCGAGAAAACTAAGTCATTCTTTCGCTAGAATCTCATTTTTGACATGACTGGCTTCACGCTGGCAAATATGGACTACGTTCCCGTCAAATTCATCATCAAATGCTTCGAGAGCAATTACCCCGAGTCTCTGGGAGTCATTCTCATCCACAATGCCCCTTGGGTGTTCAAAGGTGAGCTTAGCCGCTTTCCTACTGAGGCATCATTTCTAAACTTTCGCGTCAGGAATATGGACAATCATCCATGGCTGGCTTGATCCTGTTGTCGCAGCCAAGGTCAACTTCACATATGGCAGGGAAGGTCTTGAAAAGTTCATTGCCCCTGAGCAGCTGATCAAGGAGCTTGGAGGTGATGAAGACTGGGAGTACAGCTACGAGGAGCCACTGGATGGCGAGAATGACATGATGAAGGACGTGGAAACCCGTGACCGTCTCCTCAAGAACCGAGAGGAGCTGGCGAAGCAATTCGAGGCAGCAACCGAGAATTGGATCCAGCATCCGGACGGTGAAGAAGGCAAAGAGGCCAAGGCTGAGCGAGACCGCATCGCCACGCAACTAAAGGAGAGTTACTGGCAGCTTGATCCCTACATTCGTGCGCGGTCTCTTTACGACCGGCAGGGCAATATTCGAGGTGGAGCTCCTGTCAAGTGGTATGGTGAAACCACGGCGACTGCCACGACCACCACCTGATACTGAAGTCGTACTCGAGGGTTTTTTGTACCTATAACTCTTTTGAAAAATATTGCAGTTTGATAGCAGATGCGAAACCAGCCAAAGTTTAGGCTAGGGCATTGGCTTGGTGTACGTGTGCTTGAACCTGTGCAACAAAGCTCGAATCAAAAGAACACGAATGTACCCGAATAAATATATATAATCCGTTGATCCAGATGGTCCTTTTACGCAAGGATTAATGCTTTTATGAACACCAACTTGACGAGTGCACGAGTTTATTGAGAATCTATTCTAACCGTTTTGCGCGGCAACCGTGAATGGAGGGTTCTTTAACACTATTTTCGCTTGAGAAGCTAAGGAACAGATGCTAACGTATCAAACTTTGTGAAAAATCCACCACTCAATCTAAAGATGTGCCAAGTATGACTTAGAAGATCGGCATAGTTGCCTTATTCACGTAGTCGATATTGGCTGGGATCGACTCAATGCGATCTGCGCAAGTCCCAAAAACTCGATCCCAGAGTCGGGTCTGTTTGCCATAGTTGTGGCTTTTCCTCCATCCCGTCCGGTGATGAAGATCATGATCCTCAATCACAATCTCAGCGTCGAACATCTCCAGAAGCCAGCTAAGAGTTGTGGGGGGCGTCAAGTGCACTCTTAAGCCGCTATGGCCGAACACCTCTGTGAAGGCGATAAACTGATGGCAGAGCCAAAGCTGATAAAAGTCCAATGGAATCCCCATGGCCTGAAAGGTGAGGTACGTCATGAAAGGCACCCCCACCATGTCGAAGAATTCTTGTTCGTGATCCGCGTAGGCTGTTAGGAGCGGGTTGGGGTGCTTGGTCAGATGATGCGTGCGATGGAACTTCCAGAGAGGCTTGACATCATGCATGGCGCGATGATACCAGTAGAACCAAAAGTCCAGAATGATTCCGTACAGGCCGATATCAAGAGTCAGCCAGAGCCACCAGGTCCAGTCTCTCATTGTGGCTGTCGGAGCCGCGTTGGCATCGTATGTAAAATAAACAGCGAGTGCAATTCTCGAACCAGTCGTCTTAAAGACGCTTTGCACGACCTTAGAGACGCCGACGTCGGGCACCCCGTCCCTCTCGTGTACGTCTCCATCTAGAAATCCATGTATGAGGCCGAGGCGGCGGAGGATTTTGGCCTCGCGAATGACCACTGCGTTGAAAGCTGTAAAGTAGAGAAGGAATACAGCAACGGGGTTCAGGCCCTGATGTCCAGTGACGGAAAGCCACGCCTGGTGGAGGACGATGGGGATGAAGGCGTAAAATAGAACCCAGATATGTTGCGGTAGCTGAGGAAGATGCGGAATCTTGTCGGTTTTTGCGTGCACTGGCGGTGCAGGTTCTTCCTCAGCGACAGCGTCGAACCTTGCAATCAGTTTCATGGGAAAAGTCCATTGACTCTTGTCGCCAGTCCGCCATGTGGACTTCATCGAGTCCTTCGGGTTGGGCTTGGTAGCCATCCTGGCTGGGCGCTCGTGTTGTTGCGGTCTCTTAACTTATTGCAAGTCCTTATGAGTAAAGTGATGAGAAAGGTTGTGACTTGTAGGGTGGTGGATATCAACAACAGAAGTAATAACAACAACGACTAATTTGTAGCGCTCAGCGCCGCCACATCGTCTATAAGTATTCCGGCTGAGGCAAATCAGGGAACTAGATCACCGGACCTTAAAAGTCTGACCACATGTCGAGCTCGCTTCATCACCACTGTCGTTTGGTACTGGTGGAGCTCGCCGCGCGGCATAGCACGCAGTCGATTTGCCGGACTGAATGATAGGTTAATGCGTGGTACCACGACAGCCGGAGCAGGTGTTGCCCCGACCGGCCGTGCGTTCAGGATCGCGGACAGCCTGATACATTGTCGCAGCAGAAGTGCTAGAATGTGGGGGCGGGGACAGGATCGAGTCCCCCCCAACCCTCTTACAGGGGTTCTTCGCACTTCTGGGACCCAGCGCTCTGAGTCTCTGACCCTTACCCAGTGGGCCTCTCCCCATGGACTGCCGTAGCCGACCATCACAAGGGATGCCGGGGACGCCACGGGAGGGTCCGGGCATGAAGCCGAGGCGGCATAAGCATTCCGGGGGTCCTGGCGACCGGATGCCCGGCGCAATTAACGTCCATACAACTTATAACGTCACAGCCTGCTCAAGGCTATGCGTCATGTTCCCTCTGCACCGCTATAGAAGTCCTTGTATTTGACCTCAGCTCCCGAGCTCTGCCCCGAAACACAACGGCACATAATCATTGATCTCAGAAACCGTCGACATGCCCTTCGCGTTACGAGCCCTAGAGTCGCCGCCTTTGAAGGCTTTGCTCTACTTGCAGCGGGCCCTTCTTTCACCCGTGATATCAGGATCGTTCTTGCTGGTGCTGATTGCGGCGCCCGAGTCTGTCAGGCTCGCGGTGCTGAGGAAGCTGTCGCTCCCGGCGACGTTTGACATTGGCGTTGCCAAAACTGTCCTCCAAGTGCTGCTTGGACTCGGCATTGTCCGTACCGTCAACGATGGTCTGAACTCCATGGCCGCCAACTGCTGGCGCATGACAGCGGCAAAAGGTTGGGACTGGCCACAGGAAGTTGCTGTCGTTACAGGAGGATGCAGCGGCATCGGCTACAGCATCGTGGAGGGGCTCGTTCGCCGCCAGGTCACTGTCGCCATCCTGGATATACAGGACCTGCCGAAAGCCTTTGAGAATCACCCTCGCATCCGCTTTTACAAGTGCGACATCACATCGCCCGAATCCGTGGCTGAGGCTGCGGATGCCATCCGCCGAGACCTGGGACATCCTTCCATCCTCATCAATAACGCCGGAATCACCAAGCCGATGCCCATCCTCAAAATGTCTCAAGCGTTCCTGCACAAGATCTTCAACGTCAACTGTCTTTCGCACTGGACTACGGTGCAGCAGTTTCTCCCGCGCATGATCCAGCTCAACAAGGGCCACGTCGTCACCGTGGCCAGCATCGCCTCATTCGTCGCCTTGGCAAAGGGCGCCGACTACTCAGCCACAAAAGCCGCGGCGCTGTCCTTCCACGAGTCCCTATCGACCGAGCTCAAAACCTTTTATAAGGCCGATAATGTTTTGACTTCGGTTGTGCACCCCAACTTTGTGCGAACCCCGCTCGTGGAGGCATTTGCGGACGCCCTTGAGGCGGAGGGTATGAAGCTGCTCACTCAGGAGCAAGTTGCCGATGCCGTCCTGCGTCAAATTTTCAGCAGGAGAGGCGGGCAATTGATTCTTCCAAGCAACATGGTGCCTATTTCCGGCATTCGAGGGTGGCCAACTTGGTTGCAAGTTATGGCCAGAGACGTGATTGGGAAAGCTGCCACCAAATTGGAGGCGTAGCATCGTGACATCTGCTATGACGGACTAATGCATTATATTTCTGTGGTGCGACGCTTGCTGAAGCCGGGAACTTGACAGCGAGATACATGAGATTCTTAATCCAAATAAATTTGATACATTTTCCCATTCTGAATGCACTCTACCGACAGCGTGAGGCGACCGTCTCCAAACTCAGCACATCTTTGCTGCCGAGGTCTGCGATGGCGATGAAGTCTTGCCACGGTAATTGCGACCCTTCGGTAGAGCTCGTCTTCCGACAGTCCGTGCGCCCGTACCCAACCCGTCACACCCAAATCGTCGAGAAGGAATTATGCGATTGGCTCGTCTGTTCGAGCAGCGAGCAGGGTTCAAGGTGTCCTTAGTGGGACGCCTCCCTGCAAACCCCTGTCGAGCGGTACCCCAACCAGTCGATTGATCATGACGTGTTGCGCCATCCATTCACGGGCCGTTGGTTTGGCCCAACGGTCCGTGGCAACCATGTGAGGCTCGGGTGCGAATAATGAGGCCGACCCCGTTCCGTTTGAACACGGCACGTGCGTCGACTTCCGCCGTCAAGAGACGGTTCAATTGCGCCGGTTTCGCGAGTACAAAGCTGCAGCGGTTCGAGACTTTTTGAGCGTCGCATTGCTGTCTTTCTAAATAATATTCACTGCTGCCCTTGTACGACACACAGTTCCATCAGATTTCAGCCGTCAGTCAGCTCATCACCGCGAACATGTCGAGGGCGCAAGAAAAGTCGACAGGCGCACCCGACTTCGACGTGATCGTAGTCGGCGCGGGCATCTCCGGCATCAATGCTGCGTATCGCATCCAAACCCAGGCACCAGCCGGCACGACGTACGCCATCTTTGAAGGGCGGGACACGATCGGCGGCACATGGGATCTTTTCCGCTACCCAGGCATAAGGTCCGACTCGGATATCTTCACCTTTGGCTTCGAGTGGAATCCCTGGCCAAAAAAGGAGACTCTCGCCATGGGAGAGGAGATCAAAGAGTACATGATCCAGTCTGCCAAGTCCCAAGGGATTGACAAGCACATCCGATACCGACACAAGATCATATCCGCAAATTGGATTCGCAAAGACAAGTGCTGGGAAGTGGCGGCACAAATAGATGGAGCGGAGAAGCCCAGAGTTTATCGTTCCCGGTTCATGCTTCTTGGCACGGGTTACTACGACTATGAGCAGCCATTGGAGACGGTGATACCGGGAATCAACGACTTTGAGGGCAAAGTCATCCACCCACAGTTTTGGCCCGAAGACTATGACTACACGGGCAAGGACATCGTCGTCATCGGCAGCGGAGCGACCGCCGTGACGATCGTGCCCTCCGTTGCCGATAAGGTCAAGCACGTGACGATGCTCCAAAGGAGCCCGACATACATCTTTCCACTGCCCAAGTACGGCAAACTCACAGGCTTCATATTTGCGCTGCTTCCCCGTCGCACGGCCCAGTGGTTTAACAGAATCATCTGGATCCTGCAAAGCTATTTGATGATTGTCGCCTGCAGGAACTTTCCCGGTGCAGCTAAGAAGCTCATCCGATATGTGAACATTAAGCATCTCCCTCCGGACGTCTCGTGGGACCCTCACTTCAAGCCTCGCTACAATCCATGGGAGCAGCGACTCTGCGCTTCCATGGATGGAGACTTTTTTGCGGCCATCAGGTCAGGCAAGGCTAGCGTAATGACCGACACCATCAACACTGTTACCAAAGACTCGATCAAGTTGACATCAGGAGCCGTTCTGAATCCAGACGCCATCGTCACCGCCACTGGGCTGAAGGTCAAGTTTGCTGGTGGCATCCAATTTTCGCTAGATGGCGAGCCAGTAGATATGACGGGGAGGTTTGCGTGGAGGGCCTGCATGCTTCAAGATCTACCAAACTTGGTTTTCATCGTGGGCTTTGAGAATGCGTCGTGGACGCTCGGTGCTGACTGTGCGGCGCAGCTCTTGACCCGTTTGATGTGGGAGCTCAAGAAGAGAGGCGCAACGGTTGCCACGCCACACTTGGACAATCCCGAAAAGATGGAGATCAAGCCCATGCTAAGCCTCACCGCTACCTACTTGAAGCGGATGAGCAAGAGTCTTCCGAGAGGCGGCACTGGGGTGTGGAGCCCGAGGAATCACTACATGGCGGATCTATACGCGGCGAAGTGGGGTGACATTAACACGGGCCTGCTCGTCAAGTAGCATGAGCATTCTTCCGTTGGGAGACGGATCGAGTTGGTCGGCATTCATGCCCTGAGTGTAGTCTTTTTGAGTTTGTCCTACTGCTTAAACATGTGGGATTGATCAGCATCTCAAGAGGTCTTTGGGCCACCCCACGTCAAATGTCTATTTTATTGCTATAGATAGATCCATTGTGGAATTGGTAATTAAGTGGTGGTGTGCAAGACGTTTCCAGCCTGAACTTCTCTGAACAGCTCATGTGCGTTGGCGTTCGTCGCCTGCTGCTTACGTCTCGCGTATCGGCGAAGTCCGGGAATCTTGGACATGATAGCCAAAGACTGCTTCCTCAGCGGCAACGAACCAGTCTTCTCCTCGTAAAGGAGACAGGTGATGGTCAATACCAAGCACATCCAGTACACGTTATACGAGATGACCGAACCGTAGGTTGCCGTGTTTTGCCAGCCAAGGAGCGCGTTGAAAACATCCCATCCATTCTCCGTTTCAGGGTTGCAGCAGTTGATGTGCCAGACAGTCTGCTTGATGTTGTAAGAGCCCGGACCGTCGCCAGCCTCAGCCACGTCGCTACCGACGGCTTGGGCGAAGGAATGATATTGCAGACTCCAAATTGCTTTGGAGAACATGCCGGCGGCAATCAGATACAGGACGCTGGTGGAGGCGACCAGGAAGATCTGGATCGACAGCATGTTTCCGCCACGGTAGAGGAAGTAACCGATGAAGAGAGCCGCAATGATTCCGCAGACAACAGGGAGCGGGAAAGCCGATGCCGGCAAGCTCAGAGAAACGCCGCCGACGAAGACAACGGCTTCGACACCCTCTCGCAGCGTGGTGATGAAGGGCAAGATGAACATGACATGCCTCTTGGACCACGCCCCCAACCATGTTGAAGAGTCGGACTTGGTTCGCGCGGCGAGGCTCTGGGCTATCTTGACACGCCACTTGTCCTTCATCTTGTTGATTCTCAGCAGCGCCAGCCCCATGACGGAGATGATGATGGAGGCAATCAAGTAGAAGATTCCCTCCCAGAGGTCCTCCGACTTGGACCATATGTCTTTTCCCAGGCCGTAAAAGGCTCCAATGAAGCCACCGCCGATGATGAGGCAGATGACGATGCCGGCGGCTGCACCGAGCCATACCTGCCTAACCAGCCGTTTGTAGACGGTTTTGTCCTGGTCTGGCTCTCCAAGACATTGCTTGAGGAAGGATAGAAGCACCGATATGATGATAGTGGCCTCCAAGCATTCTCGGAAGACGATGAAGAAGATCTGAACGGCGAAGACGTTTGCCATTTTGTTCAGGTTTGCCAAAAGGCAAGTGGCAGACGCAAGAACGGCCAAAGGAGGTGTGATGAGGACAAAATGGGGAAAAGAGCTCAACCAGAACAGCAATCAGCTTTGACGCTGCTGGCGGGTAAAGCTTGCTTAAGTCGCAACCGAGCAGAGGCAGGCAAGGGCAAAGCAGCCGAGGGCATCAACCGTTTTCTGCCGAGTAGTCGGAGCGTGGCTGGCAGCCCACAACCGGAAGAACCACAAAATAAAAAACCCCATCAAATGAGCGTATTAAGGGAGCAGAGATAATCAGATGATCAGATCAAGATAATTCTGGCCCACGGGCAGCTGAAGCAAGCCCGGCGCCTTGGTGCGTAAACCTTTTCGCCAAGTCGGTCTCGTATTGGCCGCGGCGGCCCTCATGCCGTGTTAGCCGGCAGCCACGGCCCCGGTTCCGGCAAACACGGCACGGCGGACCCTGCGCTGCCCATCGGCGCCTGATTATCTGATTCTTCCGATAATCCACAGGAATCATTCATTGGCTGGCGAGCCGACCGCCAGAGTTATCTGATCCTCTCGTGAGGCAGGTCGGTTGCTAGCGCCAGGACTAGAGGACGCCGTGGCGCGACGGTCGGCGAGGGGCTTGTCGGGAATAGTTGCCCTCATGGTATTTTGCGTGGCGGAAAGCTTAACCCTAAGTAAAACGGACTATCGGTCGGCGTGGAGGGCTTGGAGACAATGAATTACCTCAAAGCCGTCCCGTCGTGACCCGGTTCGTTCTCGGCTTCACAAGCACCGCGGCCGCCCTGGACATAAACGCCAACCGCGCCAGCCGCTGGGTTTTCCTCGCGGTGCATCAGATAAACCCGAGGGCAGCCTGGACCTGACGATATTCCCAATCGTGGGCTTCTTCAATCGAGCGTTTCCTGCTACGAAACGACGGATCCTGCCACAGACGCCGATATCTAGATGGCGAAACTGGCCTGGCTGACCGTCTTGGCCCTCGCAGCTCTAGGCTGCAGGGCCAAGACCGTCACGTACGACTTCAACGTTACCTGGGTCACCGCTAATCCCGATGGATTGGCCGAGCGCAAAGTCGTCGGCATCAATGGCCAGTGGCCGCTGCCCGTTATCGAAGTCGACAAAGGGGACCGGCTGGTCGTCAACATGCACAATGGCTTGGGGGACAAGAGTGCGTCTATTCATTTCCACGGCATGTTCCAGAATGGCACCAACTATATGGATGGACCGTCCATGGTCACTCAATGCCCCGTCGTCGCTGGATCGAGCATCACCTACAACTTCACGATCAACCAAAGCGGGACCTATTGGTACCACTGCCACACGGATTACTGCTACCCGGATGGATACCGTCAGGCTTTGATAGTCCACGACAAAGATGCCTACTTTAATCACCAAGTCGAAGAGGAGTTTGCCGTCACCATCTCCGACTGGTACCACGATTTGCTCGAGGACCTCTCCCATGAGTTTATGTCCCTCTACAACCCTACAGGGGCTGAGCCGATCCCCGATGCATTTCTTTTCAACGACACCATGAACACCAACCTCTCCGTGAAGCCAAATAAGACATACTTGCTGAGGCTGATCAATATCGGCGCCTTTGTCGGGCAGTATTTCTACATCGAGGACCACACATTCAAGATTGTGGAAATCGACGGAGTGTTCACGGAACCTACTGAAGCGGACACGCTCTATATCGGCGTCGCACAGCGATATTCGATTCTCGTGACGACCAAGAACACAACCGATAAGAACTTCCCCATCGTCACTGTTGCGGATGCGCAACTCCTCGACACGATTCCGTCTGATCTGCAGCTCAACAACACCAACTGGCTGGAGTACAACAAAGATGCTCCCCACCCTCAAGCTAATATCACCGTCAGCGACAGCACGGGCCTGAACCCATACGACGATCTCACTCTGGTGCCCTACGACAAAATGCCTCTGCTCCCTGAGCCCGACATGGAGGTCAACTTGACGGTGGTCATGGGAAACCTAGACAATGGCGAATCGTACGCGTTCTTCAATAATATTTCCTTCACGCCGCCAAAGGTGCCCTCTCTGTATACGGTTCTAGGCTCTGGAGACCTTGCGACCAACGCCCAGATATATGGAGAATACACGCAATCGGTCGTCCTTAACCACAACGACGTCGTCCAGGTGGTAGTCAACAACGCAGACACCGGCTCACATCCATTCCACCTTCACGGTCACACGTTCCAGGTAATTGACCGGCAACCGAGCTACGGGCCTCACTTCTACGACTACTTGAACCTTTCGAGCCCTGTACCGTTTGATCCCTCAAACCATACCGCCTTCCCGAAGTATCCAGCCCGGAGAGACACATTTGTGCTGCCACCGCAGGGCTACTTCGTTATGCGTTTCGTCGCGGACAACCCTGGCGTCTGGGTCTTCCACTGCCATATTGACTGGCATCTGTCTTCGGGTCTCGCTATGCTTATGATCGAGGCTCCAAAGCAAATTCAAGAACGCATCAAGGTTCCCCAAGACCATTACGATGTCTGCAAAGCTGCCGCGGTGCCATTTGAAGGAAACGCGGCCGCTAACACGAAAGACTTCCTGGATCTTGACGGGCAAAACGCCCAACCCGATGCGATACCGGACGGCTTCACCCCGCGGGGTATTGTCGCTCTTACCTTCTCATGCCTCTCTGCAATCATCGGTGTCATCAGCATTGTCATCTATGGAATGGCGGATGTCAAGCAAAAGCAGCATGTAGTGGCCCCACTCAACACGAATGAGGCTGGGCCAAATGGGGAGAACGACGCGCAGCAAGTCGCCGTCAGTGAAACGAGGGAAGTCAAGAATTGACAAAAGAATAGTTAGTTAAATTAATGAGATACATGCATCCAGTGGTGAGAGACCTTTAGGCGATCTCAACACGAACTTGTCAAGATACTGGTCCCTAGGCCTTGTGACGGTAAATCATGTTCACAACCTACGAGAAGGTCAACCCAGCTCGATGATGCCGTCGATCGCCCTTATTGGCTGTTTTCATAGTCTACCCATCGGGCTTTATGGCTTCGCTGTACATGCGTCTGGAGCGCAGAGCCTCTAAGTCAGGTTCTTGCAGTTCCCATGATATGTTACGTCCGTTCTTTGAAGCGCTCTGAGTCCCGAAGTCGAAATTCCAACCCCTGTTATTTAGGGCAGGCTTGAACGCACAGTTTCTTGGTGGCGAAGACATGTTAACTGCCTCTCATTCAGCAAGCTAAGCATAACTGCTACAAACTCGGAAACAGATTGATGAACAACCAATTCTGGAAAGGGTAGAGAAACTGAAAGTACAATTCACTGCATGCGCAGAAGCTTGGCATCTAAAAAGATGAGGAGCACTAGATTCGGGTAACGAGGTTTTGGCTGGGGTTGAACCAATGCAGCCGTAATGTGAGACCTGATAAGTGAGGGATAGACACGTCATGGTATGGATAAGACAGCAGAAGACAATTGTTTGGAATGGATCGGAGTCAAGGCCGGTTTGTAGCTTAAGTTTTCACAATAAACCCACCAGTCGGGTTCCGGACAGGAAGGGCATGAAAGGGAAAGTGTTCGTGTGCCACTTTCATCCCAAGAGACAGCGCTCTGCATGTACTCCTAAGTAATGGACGAGCTTCTGCTCCGCCCTTGTCTATCCCAAGAAGGGGCGACAGTGATGGAACGGAGGGAACTGAAACAAGTAGCATTCAATGTCTCTGGTCAAAATGCCTTCTTACGGGGCGTGCTGCGAGCCGGTTGGCCATGTAAGACAAGCATCGCCCTTTTCTTCCATAACAAACACTCCCCAGCCAGGTACCCGAGCCTACACAAAAAGCCCGCGTTGTGGGAAATGCTCTTCCGGTGAGGATGGCTAATGGCTCTTGCTCGTATGCCATGCAGCCGTCACAAAATCCATCGGCAATTCCGGAGTAGGTCCAGTCTACTTCCTGCCTCCAAACCGACCTCGATAAACCGCTGAAGACACGGCGCCATATGCAACACGCGCGGGTCGTGCCTTACCTCGATACATTCCCGAATACAATCGACTCCTCCACATCAAGACGACCTCATCTCTCTGCGGCACGTCGACTATCGCATTTCCTGCACCGCGCATTCACTTTTTGATATGGCCTTCCTTCGAAGATGACCACTCTACGCCGACTCGCTAGAGTTAGCGCGTCACGCCGCATTAGACGCAATGTGTTCGCCTTCGCATCTAGGTTCACCTACCGACGATTCATTTTCGCACTCTGTGCTACGGCCGTCCTCGCAGCCAAGACAATCCACATATACGCCCACCTCCCTGCGCTGTCAACAGTCCATCTGCTCCGTTGGGGCTGTTCCTTCTATGCTCAAGACACGGTAGTGCTGCTGGTGGCGCGCCAGCTGCTGGAAGATGGCCCGTTTGCGACGCCAGTGTGGCTTCGCATTGCCAGAACCGTGCTAATGTCGGCAGTGGCGGCGTTTGTTCTGGTCCTGGCTACCATCAGCATTTCGTTCTGGGCGGTGGCTGGTTCTGAGCTTCGCTGGCACAATATTGGCTTGGCTGGAGAGTTGTCCTCGTGGTCAATCTTGCTGTCCGGCTTCGCGACATTCGCACTGGTGCTGTTTTCTATACTCGCCGTGAGCTGGGTCCTGCAAGACCCTTGCTATGCTTTGGCCGGGATCGCTTTAAACATCATATTGTGCCCATTTCGGCCTCTTCTTCGCAAAATTTCGGAAAAGGTCCGACTGTCGCAGTTGGGTGCCGGGTATGACCGCATTGCGCTGGATGACTTCGGAGGTTTGCCTCGGGAAAGAATTGATGGCCATAATTTTGATGGAAGTACTAAGACATCTTCGACGACACCGAGGTCGACAAGGCTGCTATATGTGTTTGTTGGCATCGTCTTGCTGGCTCAAGTCGTCTCTTTCATGGGTCGGCCTGCTGAAAGGCCGCTGATTTTTATGTCATGGACCCTGCCATTGGTACCTTTTGTCGATGTTCTACGCGCGTCGCCGAGCATTGCCAGCGTTCCACGCTTTCAGGGCAACAATATTACTCAGGGCTGGGGCTCGCGCACAGCTCTAACCGCCCCGATCCCCCTCCACTGGTTGCCCAAGAGCGAGTCATTTGCGGGTTTCGAGGACTGGTACGAAAACAAAGAGCACTACCGTGCAGCCAACGACCCTCTGAAGGTTTCCAATCTGAGAGAGAATTTGCTGCCAGCTCTTCGGGGCAAGCTCGCGAAGGTCAAAATTCGACATGTGATGCTGATAGAACTCGAAAGCACGAGACAAGATGCTTTCCCCATCAAAATGGACGGCTTCATTTGGCAACATCTCGCCAGTTCGTTCAGCAATAAATCTATGCCGCCAGAAATTCAACGGCAGCTAGCTGCAATGACCGAGACGGCTTCCTACCTTACTGGCGATTACAATACCGGTTTTGAGCATGCGAATCAGAAGCGACGCGGTGGAATAAACATGAGGAATGCCCACACCGCCAGTACTCACCCTCTCAAGAGCTTGGTTGGCGTCTTATGCGGAGTGACGCCCCTCGTTGCCGACACCGACGCTGAGCACGAGAACCACGGTTATCAACCATGTTTGCCGCACATTTTTGACGTGTTTAACAAACTAGAGCACACAACAAGGAAAGATGATTTCACTTCCTTCAAGTGGAAGTCTTCATTCATTCAATCCGCGATTGAGGAAGACGACAGAAAGGCCCTCCTAATGCCTGTTCTCGGGTATGCCAAGGACAATTTCATCACCGGGGAATACCTACGGGACTCTGCCACAGGTAGCAAGGTCAACGTCGCAAATACAGGTAACAAGGCCGTACCTGAGTCGAACCTCGAGGATTATATTATGGATACGTTCAAGTCGGCAAGGGAAAACAACGAAAGAGTCTTTCTATCCCATATAACGAGCACAAATCATCACCCTTTCACTCTTCCAGAAGATGAGGAATACGTATCATTCGCCGATGCCAAGGCCTTACAGACCCTTTCGCACTACGTCAATAGCATTGGCTACGCCGACCGCTGGCTGGCCAAGATATTGGGCATACTAGACAAAGCGGGTGTTGCCGACGAGACTCTTCTTATCCTGGTTGGCAACCACGGCATTTCTTTGCCAGCCGGGGTGGTCACTTCATACTACAATACTCACGTGGGCTTCTGCTCAATACCACTGGTTCTGTCCCACCCAAAGCTACCGCACATTGATGTCAAGGAGGCAGCGGTGTCATCACAGATTCTTCCGACGGTTCTGGATTTGCTCCTAGAAACCAAGTCGCTCTCCAAATCGCAAGCCCTCGCCGCTCGCGATCTGCTTGGAAACTACGAAGGCCAATCCTTTCTGCGGCCTCTCCAGCGAATCTCAAAAGAGACGGGCCAAGCGAATTGGCTCTTTACGGTCATGAACCCCGGTGGCGCCATGCTGGCGGTCCGCGATGCCCGGCAGCCAAACCTACGATTGATTGTGCCTATCGTCGAAAATATAGAGTGGCGTTTCACTGATCTTAATGCAGACCGTCACGAAAAGAAACCCATTCTCTCGTTTGGCTATAGCTTATTTCTAGACAAAGTGCAAGCGAGGCATGGGGTCAATGCCGCGAAATGGATAGAAGAGGCTGCGTCTGTAAGTGAATGGTGGATCAAGGAAAACTTGAGGCGCTGGCATTACAATTCTTCTGCAGCCTGATAGCTGAACAAATAGAGCGGTCTAGATGCTACGGCAGAGCAGGAGAGCCGTTCACCACATCGCATACAACATGCCCTTCAAGAGGAAGGAGGGCGCTTTGAACCTTGACAAACCTGTACTTGGGAATGCCATCCTGGGGCAGCCAAAGGGTGTATTGAAAGCTGTTTCAATTGATAGGACATGGGTTTGTGATGCAGATGCTGGGTGTCGGGCAGGTCGGCCGACCCGACTCGCAGAGAGTGGAGGGAGCCAGCATGTGCATCATGACATCTGCATGATCATCCAAGCAACGGCCCCACGGCTGGGGCGTTCAGACGATGGCAAATTCTCTTGGATTCGGGCGATATCCAATAGTCAATCTTGACTTGTTGCATAAACAATCGACATCAGATAGCTCCGCTAGAAGGGCAACATGCAATTCCCGTGAACGAGTTTTGATCGCACGCATCGCCACAGACGCACCATTTCGTGATCTGGACGGACAGCGCAGGTACAAATCTTGATCTGCATGTGATATCTGTCGCCTTGTCTGCGTATTGATGCAAGTACATGTATTGGGCTAGCACTGATGGACGCCATCGACGGCCTTGTCACCGTTTCGCAGTGCCTTGAGGCACAACTGGCCCTCGAATTCCTCGCCAAACTTGATCACTCCATGTTGAGAGGTGTTGCGACAAAATATCCGCGACCGCCTGCGCTTCCACGTGGAAATTTTAAGACGACTGAGGAGTCTTTGGTACGACAGGCTTAGAAGAGTCACACGAGCAAAAGCGACTAGGCGGCTCTCGGGTGTACGGCATCTGAGATGCCTCTCGATTCTGCGACCAGGTTTGGGCATTGCCAGTGCGTGACACGACTCCAGAAGCGGGGGGACGGCAAATAAAGAATAACGTGTGGACAGTGTCAAAATCATTTATTGCCATTGCCTGTGCAAACGACGATGCCTCTTCTCGGCGAAGCCTGCCCCGAGGAGCACAGGTAGTCGGCCGCTATCACAAGCCTCGCTTCCAGACAGAGCAAGCAGCTCAGGCATGCACGTAGCGTTTAGAATATTGCCGTATATGCAAAAGAGACCCCTCGCGGGGGACGAGAAGGGGAGACATGGCGGGTGGCAAGTTGCAGGGCATGGGCTTTTGGGTCGTAATTGCAGTTGTTGGTACATGTAATCACGTCCTTGCATGGAAGCGGTCCAATGAGGCATTCAGGACGGGACATCACCTGCTGTAAGCCAAGCGGCTGGGGATTACGGCGGCGATGATACAGGGGCAAGATTGAGCGTCAAGGCAGCGAATGCAACGCTGATCGGCAGCCCTTGATGTCGCCACCGCGAGTACATGGGACATTTGGCGAGAACGACACGTGAGGCACGGCAGCTGCCCGCCTTGTCGACGCTTTAGTACCTAACCACTAATAAGTGGAAGAGTACGAGTATGGAAGAGGAAAGATTGGGTATGTCTGCAGTCAACGGGAAGGGCCGCTGCTGATGGCACTGCACGGGTGCGGCTCCGCTCGGTGACGAGAATGGCTTAGGGAGCGACGGGGGAAGTTGGGGTCTTGCATCGGCAGCTGTTCGGTGAGGAGAAGAAGTAAGCCGTCGCGTGGCTCGTCCAACAATGGTCTCGACTGCTGCGAAGCATTCCAGTTTGAGAACCTGGGATGACAGGCTGGGAATTGGTTCGCGCGGAACAATGGATGCAGCTGAAGGGATGAAACAGCTCGATCTACTTGCGGTATGCTGTCGCGTGAGGGGCCCGGCATGCTCAACGCCATGCCGGCTGGATGAGTCAGTTCATACCTGGTTCTCTCATGTATTTGCTACACAGCATGATGCCTGGAGACGGGCCTTTGCCTCGCGGCACGAGACAAAGACTGACTCCTTTGAAGCTTGCCCCGTCCGTGTTTGGGCTGTCGTACGACGGCCGCAGGTGAAGCGCGGCCGCTTCAGGACTTTTTTTTTAATTTTTTAGGCGACTAACACGCCGAGTCCAATAATCCGGCAGCACAGTTGGGGCAAACATGACAAAAATACGCCCGCACTCGACTTGCAGGTTGGTGTGGTGGGAGTGGACGCCCCGAGGTGTAGCGCTGGACCTCCATCCCCGGCGGAGCCGTAATTACGGGCTGCACGGGGACCTTCATGCGTACCTCACGCTTCACTCGGCTCTCCAATGGCCGATCGGGGTTGGTTTCGTACTCGTAGCGACGGGACTGACGGGCAGGCGGACCCTGCGGACGCGCATTTCGATAGGGCTCGTGTGTTCGAGACGCGTCGTGAGAAATACCGGATGCCTCGCGCTTGGCAGCACGCCACGCGATGAAAAATCGTCTGAGCTTACGAGGACGGGTGCTACGGAGCACCAGGGCCAGCTAGCACCAGTATCGATAGCGTGCGGGCCCGTGGGAGCTTCCACCCGTCTTAGCCAGCAGCTCGGCAAGCCAAAATGGGTTCGTGGCGCCTGGTCGTCGTCGTCGGTGATGCAGAAAAGGCAACGAGACACGAGGGCACACGCGCTCGGGGGTGCTAAGACAATGCAGATTCGCCCAGGGCCAAGCGCGCGTGCTGCTGCGACACGATCTGCCTCGATCATCATGGCATGACGACAGCGATTCAGGGTCCCCCGACCGACCTCCTCGGCCGATCCCTGCTTTGGCCTGCTTGCTGCTGGGTGCGTGCAAGGCGTGGGCCCAGCCCAGTGCGTGGCCCGGGCTTCCGGCGCAGCTCGCGCGCACTGTAGGGTAAAATCCGAGATGGGCGAGGAGATGGGCGAGCTTGGATCGGGCCCTGGGAAACACCGTCCGCTCCGTGGTGCGCGTCCAGGTCGGAGGTAAGCCGTCGCCTTGTGGGAGTGAAGCGAGGGCTGGTTCTGTGCTCCTTCGGCCCCCAAGACGCTCCTCGTCCAGAGGGCCCCTCACAAGCAGGCGCCACAACCCTACCCCAACTCAACATCGCGCGCTCCCCCAAGGCATTTCCGTTTCCAGCAACGCTGCGACTCGACCATTTGCCAACGCACGGTGCTACGGCAGCGTGCTGCTGGAGGCGTGCATTAGCTGCACCGCGCAGATGGTGCTCCGACCCGGTTCTGGCTCCTCCTGTTCCAGGACTAGGCCTCTCGTACTCGTAGATGGCGACTGCGCGTGCAGATCCGAGAGCCGCTGCCTTCGGCTGGCCGTATTTGCAGATCGCCTGGTAGAAAGCAGATGCCCCAGAGAGCCAGCCAGCCAGCCCACCCAGTATTCGTTCGTTCGTTCGGGGAGGGCCAAGCAGCGGACCCGACACCAAGCACTGTCACTACTAACGCTCTCTACCGCTTAGCAAAAGACCGAATCCCGCCAGCACGAAACCTTGTACGTACTCTGCCCAAGTTTCCTTGTCCGGCCTTGTATGTACGAGTACAGCGTTCGGTGGGGATCAGCGGCGCCTGTGGCGTGTCCGGGCGCTACGGCGTCCACTGCCCGTCCACTGCTGGTGCCACTGCGAAGCCACGCGACAGTTCATTGCCTGCCCGCTGCACTCCCCGTATTGGCACTGTGCAGATCCACCGCTGGCCCCTGCTCCGTCTCCCCCGCGACCTTTTTTTGTCCCTTCCCCAGGGCCTTCGCTGCGAAGCACCAGCGCTGCCCTTGGTTGGCTCCAAACTTACGCACGTCTCAGCCGCCTGCTCTTCTTCCTCCTCCCACCACTCTCCGCAAACCCCGTCAACTTCTCATCCGTGCCTCGTCCACTTTCCTCGGCCGAGCTGCCGCCCCAAACTCTCCGTTTCGGTTGGAAAACCAACTTCTGGAATCCTCCCTCTCTTTTCGCGAAGCAGTCGACAAGATGGCGATTCAGGTCCTGCTTGTTTCTTCCAAGATGAAGTCCAGCCCGTGGTAGCTAGCCGCTGGCTCTTCACGCGAGCACTTCTGCCTGCTTGTCCAGCCGGCTGGTGCTCTCTCCGACACATTCCGGCTTGCACGACGACTGCCTCACGCGACAACGCTTCATCTTCGTCCCTCTTCTTCTCTCCTGCTACCCAAAATCATCTCCTCGAAACTGTACCGACCACGTGTATACTACCACACTCTACGACCAACGGGAACCAACCCCCACCTCGCTGCCAAACAAGTGGTTCTCGCCGACGTATCGAAATTGGCGCCAAGGGCGTCACCTCTCTGCACATACTCGACGGGACGACGGTATGGCGTCCAAGAGAAATTCGCGAGTATACGACGACGGAAAGCGCCGCGACGAGAGCCAACAGAAGCCTGGTGCAACCTCTTACCGCCCGCGAGTCGACTCCCGTGGCTCCATCAAGGACGACCTGTTGCAGCTAGCTCAAGAGATGGAGGAGACACAGCGTAATGGCATTTTCCCCAGAGAGCCCTCCACAGCACCCCGATCCCAGAGCATCGGTGGTGCGAGAGAAGGCACGGCGTTGGGGACTTCAGTTGCTCGGATCGGCGAGAGTACAGGTGAGCAGCCACGACGTGGTCCCTTCGCCGCTTTCAAACCCGAAGAGTCTGCTAACCGTTTGCCAGTGACGACAGCTGCCAATAACTCAACATGGTCGGCTGACTACCCCACCGCTCCGACGAGCGGGCGGCCCGTCAATTTTGGCGTGGTCGTGCCGGGTGTCTACCGAAGCAGCTATCCCAAGCCTCAAGACTACGGCTTCTTGCAAAGCTTGAAGCTGAAGACCGTCATGTAAGGCATTTCCTCTGCTGCTTTGAACGACCCGGGATGCAGTTATTAACCAGCATTCTCAACAGAACATTGGTCAAGAGGGAAGAACTGGACCAAGAGTTCCAATCATTCACCGAGGCCAACGGCATTCGTCAGGTCATCTTCAACATGAAGGGCACAAAAAAGGAAGCCATCCCCGTTGCAACCATGGCGTCTATCCTCGAGCTTGTGCTCGATCGGCAGCATTACCCACTGCTGCTCCACTGCAATCACGGCAAGCACCGCACCGGCTGCGTCGTCGCCGTCGTGAGGAAGCTGTCAGGGTGGGCACTCCACAACGTCTTGGATGAGTACAAGTCGTACGCCGCGCCCAAGGTTCGCGAGTGTGACGTCGAGTACATCAGCGCCTTCCAGGCCTCGTCGCTGAGCTTGACATACGAGCCCGCACGCTTCAGCCCGGTGCAGGTTCGCACCTTTTTTCGCACCTTGCTCTTCTCGACCTTTGTCATGGTTCTGTGGCTGGTTTCGGGCTCGCAGATGGCGGCGGCGCCCGACGAATTCACCGTTTGACATGTCCACGAGCTTGTTTCCACAGCCGCGTTACCTGGGATCACATGCCGGCTTGCCATTAAAGTTTGCCAGCTGGCTCCCGCACCACTGTGCGGTCCAGAAAAGTGCATGGCCACCAAAGCGGCGCGGTATTGGATAAAGAATATTGCATGACATAGATTTTGTTTGGCAGGAAGAGTCTGTGGGTCTGGAGCATGCATTTGTGGTAGAGCAGCCCGAGGGGCTGGGCCTGGGATGCGGCCAAGTGAAGACATTTTCTGGTCCTTTGCGTTGAATGGGCTATGGAAACTAACAAAGAAGAGAGGGCCCAAGATTGGGAGATCAAGCGCTGAGACCATCTTGCGGCGATGGCGTTTTGGAAGGGAGAGCATACACTCGGCCATTGCTTGAGTCTTTGGGCTCGGGCTAGCGATGCCCCGAAACAAGGGGCTTTGGTTGCACTTGCTTCGCTTTTCTGCGTCTTATTTTTGTTTCTTTTGTATAGTACAGCTGCTACCGTTGCGGTTCGGCACCTTGTAGAATTTTGGTAACAGAGATCGACTCCTTCGTGAACTTCTCTTGATGCGCGAGTCCAAAGACGAACCAATTGGTTTCCCTCGTGGTTGTGGGCTCGGCCTTTTGCCACTATAGCCTTCCGGTTCGAGAGGCTCCCCGTCGCGTCAGATCTTGAACAAACCGATGGCACCGCATCTTTTAAAGGGACGGCAAGGATGCGCATGTTACCTCAATGATTGAGTCGTGTCTCTGGGTGTAGAATGCTTGCGAGACAAGGCCATGCCTCGAGCGCCCGCTTGTTGCATGTTTGAGTCATCTCTGTCTCTGAAACCCAAGTGCATCATGTCCTTCTAGCAACTCTACTTACAAGTTTCATATCATACCTTTTGTCGCTCACCACAGGTATAATTAACGCTTCCATGTCCCAAGTTTTGGCGAACAAATAGTCTTCCTAATATGCAACGCAGGCATGTGATAACAAGGATCGTTATCTTGAAAGCACTATTCTTTCTATGAGTAGGAGCAACGGCAGCCTTCCCGATGCACGTACCATATAATCGAAGTCGCAAATGAATCTCCTCTCAACTTGACCCCAGCGTTGATGACCGCTAGTGGTCTTACCTCGTTTTTGCTTCGTCATCGTTATGCACTCCTGGGAGCTCGCAAGACATGTCTATTTAAATTTCGGGGTTAGTGGTCCCCTTTCAATATTGAGACCCAGATTCGTATCGTCACTCACGCCCATGCGATTGGCTATCCCATCAGGAGGACCGTCCCCGGGAGCGGGATATCCTGTAGGTGAAGCCTCGTAAGGAACCTGGCCGGCGGGAACTTGGGCCAGGACGGGGGCGAGAAATGCGGAAAGCGAGGAGACGGTGCTGCATTTCATTTTCTGATCGGGAAGTGTGAAATAATATTTCTGACCGTCTTCTAAAGCTTTAAATGGGCCCAAGTCAAAATTAGGAGGGAAAAGAAAGCAAGGGAGATCATGAAGAGAGTATGGGGATTTGGAGCAGCAATACAATACTGTCACTAAATGGCTCAATGTTACGTAGTCCGGGGGCCCAGTATATATTTTTAATGATAGGAAGTGTGCATTTGGAGTGTTTCAAGCCATGCGTTCCGGGAGACATCACGGACCAACACTAGAACCGTGTCGCGTCGTTCTCTGGCAGTGCAACGTGGAAAGGCCCGCAAGTAAACTCCACCCTGGGCGACGGCAAATTAAATAGCTCAGATGAAGGGAAGCCTACAAGTAGCAGGAAACTCGTTATTTACCGTGCTGGTCCGCATTTTCATTCCCAAGCGTTTGAATACAGTCGAGCACATCCCGAAACTCTCTTTCAGCCGTGACGATCCCAAAATTCCTTGGTCATAGGGAGATTCAAATATTCGACCTCGGAACCCGTCACTGAACCCCTGTCACTCGAGGCCTTTTCTCATTGCGAACGTAGGCCGATATAACGAGCCGATGTTGATGCGATCAGCCAGTACATGTAGTTGGCGCCTCTCAGCCGAAGTCGTAGGCCGAAACGGCCCTGCTTCGGTTGAACGCCGGGCACGTCCTGGCAGCATCAGTCTGCCATGATGCTGATTTGCAATGATTCACGGCCGCACCGAAGCGGAGAGGTTCCCCATGGCACTGTAGCGGGTCCAAGTCTACGATCGCATCGAAGCGGAGCATCTCGCCTTGGCACCGAAACGAAGCGGGGCAGGTGAACAGAGCACGGCGCAGAAAAACGGAATGATATCATCACGAGTCGCCTACGAGGGAAACTTCTCTTGACAAAGACCGCTGTCAGCCGGAATGCAACGATCGACAGTGCATTGATGGGCTTGGCACCTCTCGTACGATTTGGCTGCAGCTGTATGTGGTTTGTCGTCGCGTGTCGACTAAACAAAACGCCGAAAGTGCTGCAGTCGGGCGGCACAAAAGAAGGAGCGAAGCAGTGCTATGTTATAGGCCAAGCGTAGGATTTAAAGATGAAAAGAAGCTAATGACGTCGGAAGAAGACTTGAGCCTTTGGTCTTGCATACTTGTAGAAATGTCACGGGGGGATCCCGTCCGCCATAGAAGTACGGAGTCCCCACATCTATATACAAGTACATCCATGTCGTCTTGGCACGTCAAACTTGCCGTTTTTGGAGGCCGCAACCCCCACCCGATGCGATGTACCGTTAAAAGTGCCAAAAATTCGCCTTTGCAGAGGCAGAACGCGTCTTGCTCTCCAGCGTCGATGACCTGTCAGCGTCGACTACCCTTACCTGTCAGCGCCGACTGTTGCGTGAAGAGGGGTGCGGAGCCAGTGAGCCGATCAGAAACTCAATTCCTCGTTTAGGGGGGGTCCAAGCGAAGTACGCACAAGCTTTTGCGACCCCTGCTACCAAGGCGGCACCTTCCATGCACTAAGACTAAGTGGGATGTTGGTGATACCTCTGCACGTACTTCAGAGGTTGCATATGACTGCATCTGCGTCGACGTCGGCACTTGTCCGACGTCAGAAAAAAATCGCGCGGGTCGGATCCTCGTGCCGCCCGTGAAGCTTGTTTTGGCTATGCTTTCAGACAGCTGAGGGCAGGGGACTTCCGGTCTGGACCTAGCCGGGAACTTTTCAGTGTGGCTGAGCCTGCGCCCGTCAACGGCTCGACGAATATCGACGTCACCGGATTGGCTGACATCGGCAAAGTTGTGGAACTTGACCGTGCCGACGAGCCATTTCGTGTGTAAAAATCGAACAACACGTATTTTTTTTATTTTATTTTTCTGGCCAACCGCGGGGAGGGATTTGGCCTGATTACGCGTGGCACTTTGTCAAAAGCGTCTGTGGCATGTGACGCTTTGCTGCATACCCAGAGCTGCATATAACCCAACCTCCGCCAGTTTGTTCCTTGCCTCGACGGGATGCAACCATATCGCGCACTCAAAATTCAGACTCATTTATACGCTTATATTCTCCAACGCCTACTGATGTTCGGTCCTAGCTCGTCGTCCAAACTCCCCGCTACAAGTGTATCCGTAACACTGGCGGCCCGTTTCAACACGATCGTCTTTCCGCCTGCGGGAGAAGTTTGGCCACCATAATACGTTTATGGTGGAAATTCCATTGACAATTAGACGGTGCTCGAGTGGAGGAGGTTATTGCTCCAACTTGAAGACAGTTTCAAGTCAGTTCACAGTAAGCGGAAGAAGAATAGTCTCCGGGTTGTAGAGTAAGCCATGTGAGCAAGTAACTGACAGGTCCCCGAAGACATTGCCAAGTTCACGCATTCCAATTTTACGAAAATGAAGCCGATTCGAGAGATCATTGCGTCGCCGGGGGCCAAGGGGCCCATTGAAGGTGTGGCACCTACGCAGCATGTAGACCGTGGGTCGGATGGGGAGGATGAGAAAAACAACATTGGGACAACCGAGGCGGCTGTCGACAATGGAAACGTCACCGGCTACGTCGAAAAGGAGAAAGACAGGGCCTTGGACCGCGCTCTTGACTGGGTTGTCAAGGCGTCCGGTTCCGAGGTGGTCTTCCTTTTCATCGTCGCCGGACTCCTGACGTGGGCGTTCTTGGGTATCTCTTACGGTAACACGACGGATTGGGCTGTCCTCATCTCCGACATCCAAGCCATTGTCAGCTACATCTTCGACTCGCTTCTCATGCGCCAGCAACTCAACGCGTATGAATCAAGCGTGCGGGTCTCTGCCACCTTGAGGTCACGCAACGTCAGCAACCGCAGGATGTTGCGCAAGGTTCTGGGCAGTGGACAGTACCAGCGGGGAAACTCAGCAAAGGTCGAAGTCGTTGGCCATACCCAGTTCGCGGCCGAGCTCCCGGCAGAGAACTGGGTCGGCAAGATCACTAACGTCTTTGCCTATTTCATGGGCCACATTGTTACTGTCTGCTTGTACTGGATGTGCATCTTCATCTGGATCGGCTTCGGTCAGTACTGCGACTGGAGCGACACCTGGCAACTGTACATCAACTCGGCCACGTCGGCTCTGATGGTGCTGATCTTCGCGTTCCTGGCCAACGTCCGAGAGCGGCACAACAAGTACATCCAGAGTTGTCTGCAATATGTCTTCGAGGTTGACTCTGCTATCGAGCTCAAGCTGCGGCTGATGACTGGCGACGATATTCCAAACCAGAATGTCGTCGTTCCCGCCCCCGAGATGAACAGAATTCAACGAGCCATCTTCTACTACGCCGATCTGGTTGGTACTCTCACGGGAATCGCGATTCTGATCGTTGTCATTGCCGTGTGGGTTGCCATTGGTCCTGCCATGAAGTTCAACGACAACTGGTGGCTTCTTATCGGCACGTACGCCGGCCTGGTTGGTCTGAATGATGGATTCGTCTTGCGAAACGTCCAGAGCAAGTTCAGCGACTACGAAGACGAAGCGTTCGAGGAAGCCGAGCTCGCAGACAAAGCCATCTTCGAAGACATCTCCATCCCTGACCCGGCAAACGAACACGTGCAAGATAGATCCCTGACGTATCGACTATCCATGGCCATGGGTGTTATCTGCGCACACGAAGTCACCGTCATCCTCGGCGTCGTCTTGGTCATCGGCCTCCTCGTTGGTGCAAGTGCCATGAAGTGGACCACCACGGGGCAGCTTCTGTGCAACATCCCGCCAAGCATCGTCGAGTCGTTCTTCATGATGATTCTCATCACGGGCCACAATTTGGCAGAGAAGAGAAAGCGTGTGGATCTTCACAACACTTACCTTCGCCGGCTCAAGATTTTTGATTACGTCAATGGTCTGGAGCCATCGGAGAAAGTAGAAGGAGAGGCCTACCACTCGCATGATGAAATCACTCTCTGATGTGTTTCTTGGCAATGTAAACAATTTCAAGGCTTCCAGAATGGTATGTGGGCTTTCCCTGCGAGGCTATATACGCTGCGTCCGACGGAGCTCAGACAACTGACAATCCTTTGCAGAGACTTTTTCTTTTCGGGAATCGCGATCAGGAGGAGACCCTACAGTTGATGAAAGCAATTCTTTAGGACAACCACGGCTCTCGAACTCGGAAAATACGGGAGAGCGTGAATCATCTACTGTAGGGTCAGTATGTTTAATTTGCGTGCAGTCCGCGGACGATCAGTTCGGAAAAGTTTTGTCTACGGACGTTTCACAAATTTGTGAACGCTCTAGACATATCCACTCGTTAGGCAATCAAAAATTTGGTTTTTATTTTGCGTGGGTGTTGATGCCCTCGTCTCTTTTAGGCCGTATCTGCCGTGATGAACCTGTACAAGAATTGAGTCGACTCCATTGCCGAAGCACATAACTACCCGGTAGCGCTCAGAGGAAACCAGCTGGTTCAAAAGGCAGCCTAATTTCGTCAAGTTGGGGAGGTTCTCGAGCGCTGCCTGACAACATCCAGCAAGTCAGGATATATGTATATGTACAAAAAAGCCCTTCAAACGACCCACTCGCCGCATGTCGAGCGTGACGCTTATACTTATGTGTGCAACCCCCCCC
>JALHCE010000116.1:0-63270 GCA_024340795.1 Tolypocladium amazonense
AGGCCTCTTTACTATACGAAACTAGCCTCTAGGAATCGAGCCTCTAGGAGGCCTCTTTACTATACGAAACTAGCCTCTAGGAATCGAGCCTCTAGGAGGCCTCTTTACTATACGAATCTAGCCTCTAGGAATCGAGCCTCTAGGAGGCCTCTTTACTATACGAATCTAGCCTCTAGGAATCGAGCCTCTAGGAGGCTACTTTACTATACGAATCTAGCCTCTAGGAATCGAGCCTCTAGGAGGCCTCTTTACTATACGAATCTAGCCTCTAGAAATTCTAGGTATTAAAAGTCTTTTTATTAAGTAAAATAAAAATTAGAAATCCTAGGTATTAAAAGTCTTTTTTATTATAGTAAAGTATAGACTAAAATTACTTTTAATTTTAATTTTTAAATTCCCCTTAGGCATAACTATCGATGGGACAGCTTTAGACTTACTTACTTCTAAGGCCGATAGCTGTCCATAGTATGCAAGCTCTCTTTAAGCACATTATTATTATAAAAAGATTATTTCCCGCTAAGCGCTATTAGTAATGCTGTTTACTAATTCCTTGAACTAGCGTACCTCTCGGACAATATAAGGGATAGGGCAGCTGTTTACCGAAGCCTTCCTCTCTTAGACACATCGTCCGCCGTCCACCTTAATATTCGCGCCCGTTATAAACACAGCCTCGTCGCTGGCGAGATAGCAGCAGGCATTGGCGACGTCTGCCGGCGTAGATAGCCTGCTAAGTAGCACAGTTACGATAAACGCAGCTCGATTCTCGGGAGTATCAGGCTTGCCCAGGAATAGGTGCGTCCTACCACGCCTAGGTTAGCGTTCTATGCACAGGGGGCAGGGTTTCGGGTCTTTCTGGACTTACATTCCCGTGCTTCTAATAACTGGAGACACGGCGTTGAAGCGAATCTGCCTCGGGCCAAACTCAACGGCAAGTGATTTCGTCG
Source organism: Tolypocladium amazonense (assembly GCA_024340795.1). Taxonomy (NCBI): domain Eukaryota; kingdom Fungi; phylum Ascomycota; class Sordariomycetes; order Hypocreales; family Ophiocordycipitaceae; genus Tolypocladium; species Tolypocladium amazonense. Next base: position 945 of record JALHCE010000116.1, read on the forward strand.
CCGTGATGACGGCGCCCTTGGAGGCGTTGTACCAGGTCAGACGCGGGCGCGGTCGGATCCCAGCCGTCGATGCTACTTGAATGAAGCACCCGGGACGGTTCTCCTTGATGAAGTACTGCAGGAGAACCGTTGCCGACAGGTATATGGACTTGACGTTGACGTTTATGACGAGGTTAAACTCAGCTTCCGTGACGTCTTCGGTCGGCTTGTTGGAGTACGTCGCCCCGGCATTGTTGACCACAATGTCCAGCTGTCCATACGCGCTCAGCGCCTCGTTTAAGAGTCGCTCCCAATCTGCCGTCTTAGTGACGTCGGCCCTGACGAACTTGACGCGCAACTCATTTGCGGTCGCGGTGCCGGCCTCGTCCGAAAGATCCGTAATGATGACTTTCGACCCTTCTTGCGCAAATTTGGATGCAATGCCCTTGCCAAAGCCAGAAGCACCACCGGTGACGATGGCAACCTTGCCGTCGAGACGTCCTGGAGGAGGCATGGCTGAGAGCCTTTGACTTGATGTTTGCTGAGATGATTTCCTAAGGGAAACGACGTTAAAATATTTTAAATCACAGCTACAAAATCCTGAGCTTCTCCCGGTCAGTAAGCTTGGCAATCTACCTCATGTCTTTAGGAATGCTTCGTCACCAGAGTGGCGAGCGGGGACCGCGGGGTGGTAGTCGGGCTCGAATGCGGGACGACGGATTAGGTCATTCGACGTCGCCTTAGTGGCACGGTCCGGCGGGGATGCCGTCCCCTCACCCGCGTACGTGCAATCGAAACTTGAGTTGCACGCAGGGCAGCGGACAAAGACGAGTCTTTTACTGTAATGAAATGAGACTACAACTAGTTTGCTTACAGACTAATAGATTACAGAAGTTATTTTGAGTACCGTCACCGCCTTAAGTGCTGTTTGGAGACGGCACACCTGGAGACGGGCAATCTAATTAGATATCCAATATCTGGAAAATGGTGGTTGTTTGTCAGACAAACTGCAGGCTGATCACCTATTAGTATCTACGCCATTCCGATTTCTAGCCTCCGAGGCGACAATGTGCTAATGATGCTCTAGGCATTATTGTGGTCTTGAAGATATTAATATCTGCGTATCGTTCGGGCAGCTCCGCCACAGCTTCTAAGAAGCCACTGATGGACTTTTGGATTGAGGACTGCCTAAGTTACTAGAAGCGTCTGTTTTCAGGGGGATTTAGTCGATGACGGCGCGAATCAGCAAATTTTATATGATTGGCACATCGAAGACGGGGGCGGATAGCCCTCGCCACTATGCAGAAGGTGAAAGATGGAAGTTGATGGCAGCGACTAATGAATTGCAGTAGTCAATGAGAAATCGCAGCAGAATATATGTAGTATTGGTCGACCAGCCTGGATAACCCAGAAAGCACCCTCGTGAGGCAGGTGCTTATAGAACTGAGCGACCGCGCTGTATTGCACCAAGCCACATCATATCATGATTCCAGACATTAACTTATTCCGTATCTATTGAGGGCTCCATCCTCTATCTATTGGTACCAGAGCCCTAGTAATAGTCTTGGGTATCCCCTTCTTTAACGTCGAAAGCGTTGTTTCCCTATTGATCTGAATCTGCAGATTGTAGTTTTGGGGGTCGCCACTGGTTTTCTATATATGAACAGCCTTATTAGCAAAGGTATTAAAAATCTCTAGAAATGAAAGCACGCTCACCCCCTGCATATCCAGCCGAAAATTATTGACCTTGAATATGGTGTGTATTTTCTCTGAGATGTCTTGAAGTTTCTCGTCTGGGATACCTTTAATGAAGGTCTTAAGGGCTTTGAGAGCTTTACCCATACTTGAGATTTTAATAAATTCCGGTGTTCTTAGCGTTAGTCTTGTGTTGAGGTGTGTCTGCGATGTAAGCCAGCTATTTATAGCAGGGAAGGGAGGGACTTAATAGTTAATACGTAGCTTAGTGGGGAGATAGAAATAGCATCCCCCGTTCGTTACCCCTTTGGGGATCTTACTGCATCAGTACTTGGGCCGCTATACATTTGCATCGCATAGACCGTTTTGCAACGCCCAGGTCAGCCTTGTCTAATCTATCCCATGCCAAATAATAAGACGTCGGGTCTCAAGGAATGCAATCCCATCTGCAACCCTTCGGGGGCAGGGAGTTGACGTCCGTGCCGCGCCGGAGGAGCAGGCCGGACAAGGCAGCTGTTCAGACCTTTGGCAACCTGCCATTTGGCCATGAGGTTGCCCCTCGAGTCTAACTGCACATGTCGTGCGGGTATCCAGCTGAAATGTACTCATACAGCTTGCGTTGGATACTCATCTCCACTTCCCCACTTCCCGCCTCGAAGCCACCACGATCCCTGTGGAATCGATTGCAGTGGACTCAGGAATGTTTTGGTTCGGCGCAGATCGCCTCACTTCGGACGGCAAGCAAGCCTAGAGTTGCCTCTCTGAGCCAAAGGGGATATCCGAGGATGGTGTGTTGCAGCGGAGCCGGGAGGTGCGACAGAGACAAGGGCTTGGCGTGGGCAGAGCCGCATGGAGCTGCGCCAGAGACTAGGGCTCGGCGCGGGCAGAGCCGCATGGACTGCGACAGAGACAAGGGTGGCGCGGGCAGAGCCGTAGGGACATGAAAGGTCATAACCAGCATTGCATTGGACTATCAAGCTACGACCTATTGAATTCAGTCTGCACTGGACCCCCGTAGTTGACCCCCTCTTGTCACCGATCCCTCTTCGACCTGTACACCACGTCAGCGGTCTACGGGGCCTAGGCATAGCGCCCAACAGGAAGTCGCATTGCATGCTCACCGGTCGCTCTCTCATGGAGAACTTTCCCCCGCTTCCCTTGCCCCCTAGGTAATTACGCAACCATCAAGCATCGACCCCACCATGGAGTCGCTCAGCTGGGTTCCCCAACACCGAGCAAGCGACCAATGGTCATCGGTACCCATCCCTCGAGACGATTATGTTAGCCTGCACAGAGAGAAATGACGCAGGATCATTACTAATTGGATGCAGAGCAAACAATGTGACGGTAGGTCTGGGAGCCAGCTTGTCTCCCAGAGCGTACGGAGTGGCGGCGCATTGGCAGCTCTTAACCTGCCAGCAAGAGAGGGCGGGGCCAGCCACATGGCCACTCCAAACGGCGACGGGGAAACTTTGGAGCGGTATGCTCGAATCGATGAGCATATACGAACTCCGATCACCCCACCCCCTTCAGGCTATTCGCACAATTTCTCAAGCCATGGAGTCCCAATCGCAGCAATCAAAGGGGTTTGAGTGGGTGCCAACGATTTTGTCACTCGAGCCACGATGGACTACCGAAGTCGACACCGAACTGATCAAGAAAGTGATCGAGACAAAACTACCGACGCGCTGTCTCGAGGTGGATTTCTTAACTCAAGGCGCGTTTAACAAGATCTATACAATCTGTATCGACGACGAATCTCTCATCATGCGGGTTTCGATGCCCGTGGATCCGAAATGGAAGACAGACAGTGAAGTAGCCACCGTGGAATGGGTTCAGCAGTATACCGCGCTTCCAGTACCGAGGATCGTCGCTTATCAAAGCTGTCAAGATAATGCTCTGGGGTTTGAGTGGATTCTCATGACGAAGGTCCCGGGCACAACGTTGTCAAGCGTATGGAGAACAGTTGACATGGAAGCGAAGAAGAAAATCGTACATCGTCTTGCTATGTACGCGTCGGACGTGTTCCAGAACCAATTCCGCGGCATTGGCAATATATTCTTAGATCCGCTCGAAACGTCTTCTGGGAAGCCCAAGTTCACTGAAGTGGGAAGGATCGTTTCAATGCAGTTTTTTTGGGGAAATCGCTTGCAACAGAACGTTCCACGTGGGCCATTTCCATCGAGCAGGGACTGGATCGCAGCTCGCTTGGCTCTCAGCGAGTACGAATGGAAGTCGACGCTGGCCAGTGCGGAAGATGACGATGACCGCGAAGACGCGCAAAGAACTCTTGATATTATTCGAAGGCTGCAAGGCATCCTCGATCTGGTCTTTCCCGAAAGGCCCTCGAGTCCAGAGCCTTCAATGATCTGTCACGATGATCTTTCACAGCACAACATAATGGTGGATGAAAGCGGTACGCTGACTGGAGTTTTGGATTGGGAATGTGTCTCAGCCCTTCCTCTGTGGAAAGCATGCTCAGTTCCTTCATTTTTAGACGGCCCAGATCGGTCCATGATACCCGATCGGAGCACGTATCGTGCTGGTGACAATGGAGATTCTGAAAGTCTATATTGGGACCATCTGATGGAACATGAACTGACTCTGCTGCGCCGCTATTTTATAGAGGAAATGCGGCGTTTTCAGCCAGCATGGATCGAAATTTTCGAGTCGAGCCGTTTGCAGAAAGACCTCGACTTAGCAGTGAACAATTGTGATGGCGAGTTGTCGGCAGCACCAATCAACAGTTGGATCGACGCGGTAGCGACAGGGGGAAAGGTGACAACCAGTTTGTGCGAAGAGATGGAAGCCTCTTAATCGAACTTGAGAACGAAGAGTCTGAGCTGCAATGTGTGTTATAGTACCATTAGCGATAAGCTGCATGACTGCGCCTTACTGCAACCCAAATATATGCCGTTTGCTGGATCTCCCGGGTCGAACAAGCCTGAGATGCATGCCCAATCGGAGATAAGGGCCAAGAGCGTTTTAGAAGAGCTCCCATTTCGAGCTACGCACCCGGAACAACTGAAGCGTTGTCTCCCAGCGAGGGATCGGGAGCCACGAATCGAACGATGCGCAATTTCCGCCTGATAAAGAGGCATAATCTCAACATTAAGTTAGTCGATGAGGATCGAATTCCTCATATTGGCGCTTCGCTGTTAAATAAAACCGCCTATGGATATAATACTTTTATGCGCAGATTCGTCGCCTTTTTGCCTCACCTGCTGACTGACTGCAATCTGTTATTTTGCTAGAAGCACTGCTAAATATAAGGCTATTCGCACAATTGTCATATGTTTGTGGTATCTGCTGACGAGATGCAGCCGTTTACTTGTTAGTAGAGCGACCTGATATAACTGATTTTGGATATCTGCCACTGCTTTGTTCACACAATCATCGCGTGTTGGTTGGGCTTGCTAGCTAATTGCAACCGTTATTTGTTAGAATCGTTGCTAGATATAACTGGCATATTCGCACAATCAACATATGTTTGTGTTGGTTTGCTAACTGAGTGTTATACTTCACTTATGGAAGTGCTACTAGATGTAGCTGCTTTGTTCATGCTGCAAGGGGTGATTTCAGATTGCGAAAGATCTTTGTTTGCAAATAACAAAAACACAAACAGCTTTACATGCTCAATATACTGTGTCTTGGTAGAATGCGTTGGCACCCGTCATTCACACGGCCATCCACAAACAGATTGCTGAGTTGCTTTACGCCCGTGGCCTAATATGGCTCCCGAGTCCTATCGCACAGTCGTGAGCGGACGACAATAAGAACAGCAGCTCTTCCTCTCGGTTTTAGGAACTATCATCATTATCAACCAGCTACAAGAATCACTCGCTTTTTTCGCCTTCTGCTCAACAACTCTCTCAAGCAACGAAAATCGCACGTCGACGTAGGTATGGAACATGCTAAAGAGCACATCCCTACGTTTTCGGGGTACCTTGAAATTTTGAAAAGCTAATAAAACATTTAGCTAAAGATGGCGCCGTATATGAGAGACAGGTGCAGGAATAGATGCGACGCAGGCCAACTCAGCCGAACTTGCAGTAACTGCGGCGGGTCTGGTAATAAAGAAGCCGACTGTCCGGGAAGGACCCACGATTATAGCTGCGAATGCCTTGGCCAGGGATGGGTCTTCGCAACCTGCCCCACGTGTAACGAGAGTGGGTTTGAATATGAACGATGCACTGAATGTTCTGGTGATGGATATTATGACTGAAGCGGATTGGTGTATTTCTTACTTATTTTGCCTTTGAGTGAGATACATGCTCTTACTGCTTTTTAGTACGACATATAGATTACGGATTCGAGTTTCTCTCACTTCTGTGCACAATTTATGGCTTTCGTTAAGTAGCAGTGTGAACACAGACTATCTGGGTATTGAACAGAGGAATGGCAGCCTCGGGCAAGATTCAAGACTGGCTTTCCTTGTGACGCTTTATGAACTGGGCTTTTCCCACCATACCCCAACTGTCGACAAATTTTTCAACTAAATTCGTCCCATATTTGTTGCTCCCAATACCTCCGAGGAGCCTTCGCAAGTCCGGGTCTGGACGCCAGTCCATTACGTCCCACAACAGCCGCCTTTGGTGGATGTCGTCGAAAAGGGCCGGATCCATGCCCTCCTTGTACCCACGGACCAAAGTGCCGGGACTCAAATACCGGATCGCCCACATGGCTTTCCCCCGCAAACATGTATCGGAGTCGAGCTGTGCAGGTGCAGGTATCCACGTGATTAGTAGAGCTAATTCAAGCCTTGGCATTTGCAAGCAGGCTCGTCCGAATGCCTCTATTAATGGCACAAGTGAATCGTCGTCTGGTACAACTTGTAGAGTATTACCGTCGAGGCCGATATGCGCCCTTGGATGGAACTGAATCGCAGCTTCAGCGTCTTCCTCCTCGCTGTCTCCGTATCCTGGAGGCACCTCCGCCTCTGACGGTACGCTGATCTGGTGGATATTCCGAAACAAGCAACCGCGGAAATAGGAGCCCCCCGATGGCCGTCTCGGTGAAAAGGCAACTTCGAGGCTTTCCAGATTCTGCCAATAGGGCTCCGACAAGGCACGGGCTGGACCAGGCCAGAGCAACGACTCGTCAATTATGCCACCTATCCAAAGGTGCTGTAGTGTGCTAATACCCGCCGTGGCCGTGCGGATGGCGTCACTGAGAGTGTCGGTATTCCCTACATTTAGAGTGCCGGCGGAAAAGGCTGGGGCCCAGAAGATGGGCGACATCATGTTCAAGGTCAGACTCTGCAATGCGGATGACCGAGGGAGGACTTGTGCAACCGCTTGAGCTAAATCGTGTCGATGTGTCTGACATAAGCCGATATATCGGATTTCCCAGCTATTCATTCTCCAGAGGCCTACGCGGAGACTTGGTAGCCTGGCAGCCATGTCGATGGGAACGCGATCGCAAATGTTTCTTGTCGAGTATGATATGCGAAGAGTCTTAACCACAGATACTATAGGCAGCTCAGAGGCGTGAAGGAGACGGAGATACGAGTACCGGAACCGCCAGCTCAAAAGGTCGACAACACGGGTGTTGGCCTCGTCTCTGCGCACACCAAGCGTGTTTGCCTTGGAAAAGGGCGATGAGGTGCGTAGAAAGGGGTGGTCCACACTCGAATATACATCTCGAAGACAAAGTTCGATGTACCCATCCTTGAGGGCGTCCCAGGGTTTTAAAAGGTGAAAGAGACTATGTATCGCAGCCGTGAATACCTCGTCGTTTGCCCGTCGAGTATCCTCGCGCTCGAACCGGCAGCGTTCCTCGTCACTATACGGGGGCAGGATGATCAGATATTCGATTTCGTTAACATACCGACGGCGATTGCCCTGGACAATTTCCTGGAAGCGATCTAGGTCGGTGCTTCTCAAACGGATAATCTTAAACGTTTCACGCTCAATGGCCATCTGCCATTGGCGTGAGATGGTGGCCAGCGCTGGCCGGTCAAAGTCTGGGCCCTGAAGTAATGCGCCAATGCTATCGTAGATGTCTTGAGGTAGCCTGTTCATTTTGGACGCTGGACATGGTTGACTTAAGATGGAGAGAAGACGAGGAGTGCTGTGTTGCGTCGCTTTGTTGGTTGAAGTTCCAAGGCACACATCACGTGCCCCGTTCCCCGCTGTCATCTCAGTCGCCATCAGCCGCCAAGATGAATCCTCACGCAAAGTGGTTTGAGGGTCGCGAGAGAGGCGCTTTCACACGGCAGACGTTCGAGTCGCCAACGTGTTGCGAAATGAAGACGCCATCTGTTGGACTGCCCGCCGCTATCCGTCGCCCCATTCTTCTTTGCCTTGAGGACAAGACATGAGTGCAATTGATATATCGGTGACGATGTTGAGAATCGGTCCCGTCCAAACTACGGGAGTGTGACTCGTCCTGGCGTCGGCACCAGAACAGCTTAGCAATGAGATTGCAGTTTGTCTAGCAAACAATCGCCATTTGCCAACATTGAGTACATAATGCGATTGCATTGAAAGCGTGCGCAAATTCTTCGGCCGCTAGCTCCGACCAGCCGATGAGATCCCTTTGTTACTTATTCATGGAAGCCGCATTTACGTCTTGTTGATCACTGCAACCGAATGATCACGTAATTACTCGATGTGCCTTCTTGGCCAACGCATACGCCATTTTTCTGAGCTGGTAGACTCCAGTCATTTGGATCGGAAGCGTCTATAGCCCAGAGAACGACACCAGAATTTCATGGTTTTTAGGTCAGAACATAAGCATACAGCAACCACGCTGTCGACCACTCTATTCTCAGACCCTGTTTTCACTCCTTCAAAGCGCTGCTTTCGCTAAGAAGCATTTGCAACGGGCCATATCATGCTCTATCTCAGCGGCCTAGGCTGTCTGTCGATAGTCTTGTATACTCCTCCGCCATCATGAACATGCGATTGCGGAAATGAAGAAGCCGCTCGATGTTCTGCCAGCCCTCCGTACCTAGAAATATTGGGAGGCCTTCGTCGTTTTGAAGCTCTTAGTAAAGATTCGGTTGATAAGGGCGGCTTCTGAAGCTCAAGCGTCTCCGGGTCCCTCCGCAACATGGAACAGCATCGTCAGAGCCGTCGTGGCCCGACCTGTTGAAGTCTCCGAGTCGCAATTAGTCGAACGCTACGTAGTAGTCCGCAGAGCCATTGTCATCATTCGACGGGGGTCGGGCAATATTCCGTGCCCGACGCCATTTGCCGGCTGTACTCCGTAGAGAGACAGACATTGTCTCCACCGCGAGAAGTTCGAAAATGAGGAATACTACGGTATTACTCAGGGCCACGCAGTACAGCAACAATCCCAATGTCCTTCCTGTCTGATGACCACGTTGGCTCAGAATGCGCCGAGGTCACTAATGCGAGATGCCGCAAGCCACCCGTTCCCTCTTGCGACTCAACAAGACATACCCGCGGAGCCTTGTGTGTCGTGGCCAAGAGCAAAGTAAACGACCCGGCTGGTGGGACTTTGGGCACACCCGGCTACCTGGCTTGAAGGAGAAGGGATCTTGAAGACACCGCGAAAAAGCAACGAGGCAAGGGAGTTGTTTGACTGGAAGGTTAGCTCCGCAGGGGGAAGTGAAGGCATTGCTTTTACGTACTCGCAGGGGCAGTCCACGATCGACTTAGTCAGAAATACAGTGTCTGCACTGTACCCCAGCAAGACGCTTCACAGTGCTTCAGAGCCCGCACTGTCCCCGCCAGGTATCCGCATGTGCTAGAATCACATCTGCAAGGCACACGCAGCGTGTTGCTTTGTTTTGCTCCCTTCCGCAGGTGGACTGAAACACGCCGTCACGGAGAAGCACCGCCTTTCACAGAACCGACGATGCACTTTCAGGCCATAGAGCCATCCGAAGAGGACGCCTACCTTTCGCAAGCTAGCGGCGGCGGCGCGCTGCCTCGTGACGTGGAACCCATGGCAGCCGCAGGCTCATTTGACGATGTCTTTGGATCGGAGCCGGCCTCGCCCACGGACGCCCAAGACGGGCAGGATGCGGCTCACCCGTCGGACATGCACCGGCTGCAGACAGAGCACACGACGGCGGGGTATCGCGAGGGCATCTCGGCGGCCAAGGACTCCAGCATGCAGTCGGGCTTCGACGAAGGATTCAGCTTGGGAGCAACTATCGGCCTGAGGGCCGGCCAGCTGCTGGGGACGTTGGAAGGCATCTCCGAAGCTGTCAAGGGCCAGACCGGTCAGGCCGCCCTCGCGGCAGAGGAGCTGTTGACTCAAGCACGTCAGGAGCTCTCCGCCAGCTGCATCTTCAGCCCCGAATACTGGGCGCCAGACGGTAATTGGACCTTTGAGGTTGAGGCTGCAGAGGGAGACGACACCGTCTTTCGCGACGTGGCCAGTGCCCACCCCCTGATCCGGAAGTGGAACGACATTGTCGAGAAACACGCCAACTTGTGGAAGGTCGACCAGAGTATTTTGGATGACGAAGCTGTTCCACGGCTGGATGCCGCGGCCGACGAGACTCCTGTCTCTTCCACCATCCCGGCCACAAAGAAGCCATTGGACTGGTGAATCTTTGCGACTGTGGACGAGACTCGATCGTCAACATGCGTTCGCGGACCAGTCATCTCTGCACCGAGGCCGCCCGCGCGGCGAGTCCACGCATGGGGGCCCGCGGCGCGGCGCGCCAGGATGCGTAAGCTTGCCGTCGCCAAAAGCAACCTCAGGAGTAACGCCGGGCCTTGTCAGCCAGTGAGCGGCAAGACATCAGCTCAGATCCTCCCATTCAGGACGCATGGTTCCTCCCGCTCAAAATGCATGACATTAGGAGGCGCACGGCAGGGTGCCGTGGATGGTTGCAGTCAACGGCGGCTGCTGGTGATTGAACCACAGCCCAGGTGAAACTTCGGGCCGCCTGACGTATCGATTCACCATCAACAAAAGGCGATGCAACACGCGAGGCATCGAGTAGTGGGACACGTCGCCTGGCGTTTTTTTTTTAATTCAGCGGCAACTTGGAAGAGGGTCGAAATGAAAGCGAAACCCTGACACCGTCGGCAAGTGGCTATACGAGTACAAAGAAAGGCCTCTGCAAATACAGTTTGAATCTAATTCTAGAGCTGCGTCGTGCGTCAAGGCAAGCTTCAATAAGGCCTTTAAGCTACTGGCTCGGCAGCGCCACCGCCGAGATTCATTTTCTCTGATAGGCGACTTTTTGTTCCTTTTTGCGACCGACCGATGCTATTCCAAGAAGCGGTTGCGCCAAGGATCCAGTCGCCCTGCAGTGTGAGCAGTCGACCTGCTGTCTCACGCGCAAATTGGCTTTCCATCACCGCCTCCCCCGCCCAGGCGACAAAGTCCTGGTGTTTCCCCTTTTCAAAATGGCCCCGACGGATCAGACAATGGACTTGATCCTACCTGCTACGGATGGCTGACAACAGCAGTCATCAACTTCTCAAGGCACACACCGGGCGGTGCTTCTGGCTTGGGGAGTGTGTTTGCATACGAGGCGGCGATCAAATCGTCAGTGGACCACGAGGTCAACGACTGCGAGCTCCTTGCTTTCCACCATCGCACTCCTTACGGCAACATTTTCCCTAGCCGCGACCACAGCAGGCAAAGCAAATATGCTACGCATGGGGCGATATGATCTTGAGACGGCGATTGCGCTAGTGCAGCGCACCCCTCCATCCTACCTCTACCTACCGCTCGGCAGTGGCCTGCAACCAGCTATTGGTCTGCACACGACCCGCGATGACCGCGTTCTCCCATCGGGTCCCCTGGCATGGCTGCAGGAGGATCAGACATGTTCCTGAGCGGGAAGGATTGGATAGAAGTAAGTCTTGAGGTCTCGCTGTGCCTCGGCCAGCGCTGGGCTCAAGACAGAAACACCGAGCCGCGGCAATCTCGTGCATGATTATCAGCGGCCGAGCGTTGCTCTGGTGGATGGCGGGGACGTGCATCCTCATGCAGTCAAGCAGCCCACCAGTCTGTGATGTTTCTGCCTCTCATTTCCCCATGAATCATGCCTGTGGCTTGAGCTAAGGAAGTTTACGGCGGTTCGTTCTGTTTTGCACGGGTTGATGTTTGTTTTGGTTGGCTTTGTCGTGGATATTTAAGACCATTGTACTCCCTGGCCAGCTCAGGCTCCTAGGACATCCCTCAGCACAAGCAGAAACTTGGACACACTTGCACACTCGTTTTCCGGGCTCTCTTACTTCCCGTCCATTCTTTTGGGTATCCAAGCTTCAAAATGAAGTCTGCCATCTTCGCAGCTGCTTCTATCGCAGCCGTGGCTTCGGCCCACGAGGCGCGTTCGCCTCTGCTGTTCGGCGGCGGCGTTGCCAACCTCGTCAACGCTGATCTTTGCCTGGGCCTCGACGTCAAGCTGCCCCTCGGCATCAACATCGGCTCTGATGGATGCCCTCAGGGTCCTCCCCCTTCGGGTCGCATCAATGTGTGGCACCCTGCTCACCACATCAACATGGATGGCTGCGACAGCAACACCGAGGACGAGTGGCACTACGTCCACCCGTGCCCCGACAACACCGGCACCAGCACTGACACCGACACCGACACTAATGTCATCGCCGCCCCGAGCGCTCCCCCCAACGTCTGGACCACGAGCACCATCACTCAGACGTTCACGAGCACCATCATCGACTGCGCCCCTGAGGTCCCCAACTGCCCGGGCAGGACCACCGTTAACACGGTGGTCACGACCACCATCTGCCCGGCGCCTGTCACCACACCCGCTACACCTGCTACCACGGTGTCGCTGACCTCGGTGATCCCGCCGCCGCCTCCGCCTCCGCCCAGCGCACCTCCGGCTAGCCAGAGCACCCCTTGCGAGACCACCACCACCAGCGTCTCGACCGCCGCTCCGCCGCCGCCGCCGCCCAGCGCACCTCCGGCTACCACCAGCATCCCGTACTATGCCCCGCCTCCGCCGCCCAGCGCTCCTCCGGCTAGCCAGAGCACCCCTTGCGAGACTACCACTATTCCCGTCAACGGCCCTCCGCCCGCTGCCCCGCCTCCCTCTTACCAGTCTCCTCCCCCTTACGCGCCTCCCGCCCCTCCTGCTCTCACACGCTACCCTCCCCCCGTCGGCAACGTCACCAGGCCTCCTCCCGTCATTGCTGGCGCTTCCGTCAACGGCCAAAACTTTGCCGTTGCGGCCGTTGTCGGCCTCGCCGCTGTTCTCTTCCTCTAAGCGCTTGCTGCTCTTCCGAGAGCGGCCGCAATTAGACTGGAGTTTAAAGTACCCGTTTGACGACTTTATGGGATGGGCCTGGTAGAAACATTTTCCCATGTACTTTAATATCTGAGCACATTGTCTCAAAAGGCCGGCTGTGGGTTGTGCTTGACACGGGGAGAGCGCCACGTGTCGATCGTGGAGCGTTGGCGTAGGGGATAAAAGCACGACGACGCCTGGTTCTTGTATTCAGACTTTTTCCTCAACCATATTTTCAATTTTAAGAAGCTTCAACACATTCGTTTCAACTTGATGATTCATGATATATTTCGGGTATCTTGCTGCTGTCTCGCGTCTGTCGTGTGGGAATAAAGCTATCGAGACTTTCAAACAAAACTCTTAGGAGCTGTTGCGCCAGCTACTCTGATCACTCAAGTCAGCATGCCTAATAAAACTTGGGTCGTTTCGTCCAATCCCCATTGCCTAGTGTCCATGTTGTGCTCGGGCCTCCGCAATTTAGCGGCGCCTATTTTTGATGTTTCTCCTCCGCATTGGCCGTCAGTTGAGATTGCCAGAAGCCGTTGGGATGCGGGGTGAGACATCAATAGTCAGTGTCCAAATTGCGCCTCCGGCAAATTGTGCCGTTCTCCACGAGAGGACGGAGCCTCGTCGGATGCGCCGCTCATCTGACCGAAGCGCTATGCTCCTCTAATCTCTTCGCAATATCTTCCATCCGATCGTACTTTCCAAACAGCTCCTTTGTCGTTTCCCAATCCCGGCCATGGTGGCCGAAGACCAGTAGTTTGCGGACGTTGCCGTCGTCATCCATGACCAGCCGGCCGCTCCGCTCGTCGGCCCATGTCAGCTTGATATGCTTGGCTTCAATGTCCGCAATGCCCACTTCCACCACCGAATTTGCGGAAACGCTCGCGTCCGACGCGTCGTGAAGACCAAGTCGCCGTCGCAGGTCCGCTGCCACGCCGAGGCGGTTGTGATAGCGCGTAATCTCCCGTCGCAGCGCCCGTACGAACCGGTCGAGGTCTTGTCGCGGGTCTTCATCGCCCTCGGGCTTAGGCGAGGGTAGATGCCGCGCGGCGAGTCCGGCCAGCGGCACGGCGGGAGGTACCGTGTGTCGGTGAACTCGAAGACTCCTCGAAGTCGGAAACGGACGGTTAAGCATCACGTAGTACGGTCGCATGAACTGCCCGCGGGACATGACCTCGAAGCGCAAGCCGAGGACGTGACCGCCGTCAACAGCATTGGGGTCCGGGTCGTGGATCTTGAAGGCCGTGATGGGCGTGGATATGCGGTAGACGCATTGTTGGATGTAGGCGTGTTGTTGGGCAGAGCGGGAGCTGAGCTTGGAACGCGAGGGCCCGGCTCTCTCGAGACGGATGCGGCTTGAGGATGCGGGAGATGCGGTGGATTGGATTATGTTCTGGATGGAGGCGGAAGAGAGGATGGTTGAGCATTGGATCTTGAGCGCCTTTCGGAACGTGGCCACTGAGAGATGTCAGCAGATGGTATCGAGCGCGAAGACGGGGCCTAAACTTGCCTTTTGCTCGGAGGTCCTCAATCTCCTTGTCAAGCTGCGTGCCCTCAGATGCACTCGTAGCCGCAGCCATGGCTAGCAGAACAAGTGCGCGGGCGGTTGAGGGCCGTTGGACGGTGTTGACTTTCGCGTCTGTTTTGTTGTTGTTCAGCGCCGAGGCACCGATAAGATAAGATGAGCATGACGCTGTGCACGCACCCCACCCCGGACTGCTCAGGGTCAGGGCGCCCGCGGACGGCCAGGGGCGGCTTGGGGGCGGCGGTGACCCCTGGAGGGCGGCGCAACTTTGTTGTTCCGGGGAGCCCCCGCAGCTGAGCGCACGTACCCGGTACGGAGTACAGGCACAGTAAAAGCCGAGGGAGCAGGTACCTGCTCGCAGAGTAATACGAGGTACCTACAAGTAAGCGGGTCTCGCGTGGCAGCGAAACCCTCCGCGATCCAGGCTGACAGTCGCTTCAAGCCTTTGCATCGTGACTCGCGAGCTTCGACCCTGTCTCCGGGTCACGCCGCGGCCACCCTCTGATGGATTCTGTTCTCTTTTTCCCTTGACTCCCTTCTCGTTGGCTTCCCCTCGGCTTCCGAGCCCCTTCTGCCTTTGCGCCGCCTCCATTCACTCGCTAGGCTGCCTTTTCGCCACCGACCCGTCCGCGACCCCATTTGTAAGCCCTTGAGGCCACGGTAGCATATACCATCACCGACGACGCTCAGTGGTTGCCACGTCCACACTCGTTTGGTGCCGGGAGAGCGGTTGAAATCGACCTGCCGACTAGTCGCGACTTATTTTCTTTTACACTTGAATCCTGCTTGTCACTCCTTGCATACTATAATCTCACCGTCCCGATATTCCGTCTTCCCGCACCGATATTCCGACCTCTTGAACTGGACGCCTTAACCCATCCGCGGACCGTCGCTCGTCGCATCAACCAGTTGCAGCGCATACAGTATCCCCGATACCTCGTTTTCGAGCCTCCGCCACGTCCAAGTCGACCGACGGCAGCAGCCAGCCTCGCTGCCCGACCTTGACGAGCCTATGGGTGCCCGAGCGCGACGTCCCAAGTCGCCCACATCTACACGTCCGCCTCCCCTTTCTCTGAAAGGGGAGTACGCGAACGGCAAGATGAACAACAACGTCGAGATGCGGCGCAAAGTCGCCACCCCGGACGCCGACAACGTGACCAAAAACTACATCTCTCGCGAATCCTTTTCTCTGAGCGAGCCCGTGCCGAAGACGCCCGTCTCGAACAACCACGGCTTCTTCGAGCTGCCGCGGCAAGACCAGAGGAACTTCCTCCTGCTGGTGCTGCTCTACTTTCTGCAGGGAATCCCGATGGGCCTGGCCATGGGCTCCGTTCCTTTTCTGCTCAAGAATCACATGTCGTATGGAGAGATCGGCATCTTCAGCCTGGCGTCTTATCCTTACTCGCTAAAGCTGTTCTGGAGCCCTTTTGTTGACGCGGTATGGAGCTCCAGGATTGGGCGGCGGAAGACGTGGATTGTTCCCATCCAGTTCTTGTCTGGGTTCGGCATGCTCTGGCTGGGATCGCACGTCGAGGGCATGATGGAAACGATGGGCAAGGCAGGTGGCCCTACCGTCTGGGGCTTCATGCTGTGGTGGTTCTTCCTGGTCTTGATGTGCGCGACGCAAGACATCGCCGTCGACGGCTGGGCGCTGACGCTCCTCACCCCGTCCAACGTCTCCTACGCCTCGACCGCGCAAACCGTCGGCCTGACCGCCGGCCACTTCATGTCCTACACGGTGTTCCTGGCACTGAACGCCAAGGATTTCGCCAACAAGTGGTTCAGGTCCGTGCCTTCGGAGGACGGCCTGGTGTCGCTCGGCGGATATCTGACCTTTTGGGGTTGGACTTATATCATCGTCACCATCGGCCTCGGCCTGATGAAGCGCGAGGAAAGGTCGCGCAACGAGGACGGCGTTTGGGATGTCTACAGGACCATGTGGGGCATCTTGAAGCTCAAGAACGTCCAGACCATCATCATCGTGCATCTCATCGCCAAGATCGGCTTCCAGGCCAACGATGGCGTGACGAACCTCAAGCTGCTGGACAAGGGCTTCGGCAAGGACAACATGGCGCTGACGGTGCTCATCGACTTTCCATTCGAGATCGGCCTCGGCTACTACGCGGGCATGTGGTCGCAAAAGTATACGCCGATGCGTCTCTGGTGCTGGGGCTTCATGGGACGGCTCGTCGCGGCGCTGTTGGCACAGTTGACCGTGGCAATCTTCCCCAGCAGCGGCGTGTCGTCCTGGTATCTGCTTGTGGTTGTTCTCTCGCACGTCTTCTCGACATTTACCAACACCATCATGTTCGTCGCGGTGTCGGCGTTCCACGCAAAGGTCTCGGATCCCGTCATCGGGGGTACCTACATGACTCTTCTCGCTACGTAAGTCGTCTCCGTCTGCATCGGCAATGCAACATGGCAAGCTAACAAACCCAGCGTTTCGAACCTTGGCGGCACGTTCCCAAGATATTTTGTTCTGAAGCTCGTGGACTCCTTCACCAAGGCCACCTGCCACCCCAACACATCCGTCGACCAGAGCAAGCTGAAGGGGACACTGGTTACCGAGACATTCTCGTGCGCGATGCAAGCCGAAAAGGAGCGATGCGAAAACGGGGGTGGCACGTGCGAGATGCTGCGGGACGGGTACTACATGGTCAACATACTGTGCGTGGCCTTTGGCATTGCCACGTTTGTGTGGTACATCAAGCCCAAGGTGCTGCACCTGCAGAGCCTGCCGCTGCGGGCGTGGAGACTGGCCGCAGGGAAGTAGGGGATAGTAAAATAATGCATGCCCATCTGTGTATATATTTAGCATCTTGGCACGCCGAGCCGCAGAATAGACGCATTCGATTTGCGAGGCAATAGACGCAGCGGAATCTAGAAGCGTTGCAGGAAACCCGTGGCGCTCGAGGAGAGTGACCGTGTCGAGCGCGCTGTCGGAGGTGCTCCGGAGGCAGCCGGACGGCACGGACCATCTCCGGCGGGCAGCAGACCCCTCCCCCGGCCGTTTCACCCGCTGCCCCGCCATGGCCGTACCGACGTGCCGATACTGTGGGAGCTCAGCCGAGGCCTGGTGACATCGAGCCTGGGGCTCGGGCTGTAGCATCGCCCTCGGAGCACTCGGATGCTTGCTCGAGCAGCGTTTAAAAGCAGGGCTCGGTCCCCTTGAATGCGCGAGCTGTTCTGTAGAAATCTCCCGGGTTCCTTGGTGGAACAACACCCCGCCGGGATGGGAGCTGCTTCGTAATTGTGAGCACAGCCGCCCGACTTATAGCGACGACCGCCTTCGCCATGGCCCACCACTCGCCCCGACGCCTCTCTCCGCTCTCCTCGCCGTCGTCCTCGTCGGGGTCGCTGACGCTCTCCTTCGCCCTCTCCTCGCCGCCGACGACCGACACCGACACCGACGCCGACAGCCCGCCCCCGTCGCCCGCCATGGCCTCCGCCGCCGCCGCGCTCGAGGAGGACGCCTACTTCGCGGCCAACCCGCCGCCGCGCCACCTCGACGAGCACACGGCCCTCGCGCGCGCCTTCATCGACGCCCACGCCGCGGCCGGCCGGCGCGTGGTGCTCGTCACCTCGGGCGGCACCACGGTCCCGCTCGAGCGCCAGACGGTGCGCTTCATCGACAACTTCAGCGCCGGCACGCGCGGCGCCACCAGCGCCGAGTACTTCCTCGCCCACGGCTACGCCGTCGTCTTCCTGCACCGCCAGTTCAGCCTGCTGCCGTACTCGCGCCACTTCTCCCACTCCAAGGACTGCTTCCTCGACTTCCTGAGCGAGGACGCCGACGGCCGCGTCGGCGTCCGCGCCGGCGGCGACTACGACAAGGTCCGCGGCGTGCTGCGCGAGTACCGCCGCGCCAAGGAGGCCAACATGCTGCTCATGCTGCCCTTCGTCACCATCGGCGACTACCTGCACGAGCTGCGCGCCGTGTCGCGCCTCATGCGCCCGCTCGGCCCCCGCGGCCTGCTGTACCTCGCCGCCGCCGTGTCCGACTTCTTCGTGCCGCCCGAGCGCATGGCCGAGCACAAGATCCAGTCGACCGACGCCGTCAAGAGCTTCCAGCAGAAGCAGAACCGACAAGATCTGCAACCACCACAACCGCAGGACCAGCAAGAGTCCTCCGAGGAGGAGACGTTCGACAACTTCGACGCCTCGCCGCGCGTGCCCCGCTCCAAGCGCCTCGTCATCGACCTCGACCCCGTGCCCAAGTTCCTCAAGAACCTCGTCGACGGGTGGGCGCCGCAGGGCATGATCGTCTCGTACAAGCTGGAGACGGACCCGGCCATCCTGGTGCACAAGGCGCGCTACTCGCTCGACCGCTACCAGCACCACCTCGTCATCGGCAACCTGCTGGCCACGCGCAAGTGGGAGGTCGTCTTCGTGAGCCCCGGCCGCCCCGACAACTGGGTGCGCGTGCCGGCGCCGCCGTCCTTCGCGGGCGGCGACGGAGCCGGCGGCTGGGGCGACGCCGAGGGGCGGCCGCTGCGCGCCGACGAGCTGCCGCACGATGACCCCGAGACGGAGGTCGAGGAGCTGATCATCCCGGCCGTTGCGGAGCTGCACGAAGCGCACATAGAGGGGGTGGGCAAGAGGGCATCATGAGCGACGAGTAGAAGAGAGCATCCACCCCCGGCGTGGCATTGAGTTGGTATAAAGCATAATCGTGCATGTTCATGCTCACGCGTTCATAATGAAAGACGGAGGAAATTAAAAAAGTACATTTGAATATATCAAGTCTAGGGAGCATGTTGCCCTTTTTTTGGTCTAATCTATGGGGACACGCATTGTATTTTAAGAGTATCATGTGTACTTATATGTGCTCCTTTTCCCGGAGTAGTCTGTATAAACCGTCTTCTAACCATGAATGAACTGTTAAAAATGGGTATCATACGCCATCCGGAAAGCAAAGAGGAAAACTCCCGTGCGCTGTGCTATGCTGCGAAATCAGGGTCTTGGCCGTTACTTTTAGTTGGTTCCTCCGTCAGTAGGCTGCCAGCCAGCTCTTCCAGCCCAGGTGCCACGTCTTGGCCGTCATCATGCAGACTGCGGATCCAATGTAGATGCACCCGGTGAAAATGATGAGCCCTGTGTAGGACCCACCGTTGCGCTCGACGATGGCGCCGCCGATGGGGATGCCGATGAGGCAGGCAAACGACACCACCGTGTAGGTGGTGGCGTAGTACCGGCCGTACTGCTGCGTCTTGCACATGCGGCCGATGCAGACGGGCGCGATGGCGATGCTCGTGCCGCTGGCGAAGCCGAAGAGCACGGCGAAGACGACGATGCCGGCGGCCGTGTGGCCCAGCGGCAGCCACACGCACAGGCAGGAGACGAGGGACAGCAGCACCGAGAAGAGGCACACGTTGAAGGGCCCGACGACGTCGGCGTAGTAGCCCGGCAGCGCGCGGCCGACGACGGAGCCGGCGTTCATGATGGGCAGCAGGTGAAACGAAAACTCCTGGCTGAAGCCCTTGTGCAGCGCAAACGACGAGATGTAGGCGAGCGGGATGAAGAGCGAGAACTCGAGCAGGAAGATGCCGATGGTGGTGAGCGTGAAGGGCACCTGCTTGAAGATGCGGAAGTCCGGGTGCGCCGTGGCGTTCTGGGCGGGCGGCAGCCGCGAGCGCACGAGCAGGATGCCCAGCAGGCCGCAGACGAGGCAGATGAGGGCGAGGACGCGCGTGGCCCAGGCGTAGCCGATGTCGTCGAAGAGCGACGCCAGCATCAGCGGGAAGACGATGCCGCCCGCGCCGCCCGCCGTCGACGCCATGCCCGTCGCGAAGCCGCGCCGGCGCTTGAACCAGTGCCCGACGGCGGCGATGCACGGCGTGAAGAGCAGCGACGTGCCGAAGCCGCAGAGGACGCCGAACGAGAGGATGAACTGCCAGAGCTCTGCGTCGCAGTGTTAGTCGCGGGGAACACGCAGTGAGCAGCCTCAGCTGAAGAGACTACTTCAAAATCGACAGAGCAAAAAAACTCACCCTCGCAGAAGCTCATGCACACGACGCCCGTGACGGTGCTCACGCAGCCGGCGACGACGAGCCACCGCGGGCCGTACTTGTCGAAGACGGGCCCGATGTACACGCCGCAGAAGAAGGCGAGGAAGGTGTAGATGGAGAAGATCCAGCCGACGGTGCTCTCGCTGTTGGCCTTGAGCTGGTGGTTGAGCACGTAGGCCTGGAAGATGGCGAGCGTGTTCATGAGGCCCATGGACGACATCATGGCGAACCAGGCCCCGAGGACGACGAGCCACGCAGCGGTCCCGCCCTCGGGGTACGTCTCCTCGTACGAGGCCGTCGATATCCGCGTGGCCCGCTTCTCGAGGTCGCCGCCTTGCTGCTGTGTTTGCTGTTGCTGGATGTCATTTGTCGTGTTGTCGTGGTTGCTGTCGCTGTCGCTGTCGCTCCCGTCCCGACCACCGGCACCGGCGGTGGCATCGGGCGCCACCTCGTCGGGCAGCGGCGGCTCATCGTGGAGCGCGCGCGAGTTGACCTGGTGGACGTCCATGATTCCGTTCGCTGCGACACACGCAACAGAGGCAGAGGGACTCACGGACGACGCTTCTCGCAACGAGTTTATTAGAAGATGAAGCAAGTCAAGGTCTAAGTGCTGGCTACGAAGTCATAGTTTCTAGGTGGGTAGCGAAAAAAAACCCGTGACTAAGAGCAACCTTGAATGAGCGGAGGCCGACGTTTTTGAGAGTCGGCTTTCGGCGCGGCGCGATGGAGTGGAGCCTCCTGCGCCGTGTCGTGGGGGACGAGCGACGACCTTGGCGTGGAGTGAGTGGTCCGTTCGGACGAGAAATTCTGCACCACGCGGCTGCTGCCGAAGCTCCATTGTTCGTACAGGTCCACGTCAAGCCTCGCCCTGCAGTGCTGCTGCCGAGCCGCCACGACTCTCGGCAGGGAGTCGATGCTTGGCCTTGCGCGAAGCGCCGTCCATTGCTGGCGCTGTCTGTGTCGATGGGCTTGGTCCGAGAAAGCCCATGAATCGACGATGAGTTGCATGACGCAACACGCTGGACCAATGCTGAGTTGCCGGCGGCTTTCCGGCAGCTGTGCCGCATCAATAGCCGAATCCTCTTCCGTATCCCCATGTGTGTGCTGCTCCCCTCATGCACGAAGCACGCAAGTCGAGCCGCGCTTGGCGCAACTCTACTCGATGCCTTGGCAGACAAAAGTCAGGCCGTTTCCGTCCGTGGTTGCGGGTGCGTCGCACAGCGCCAATGCGCCCGTCGTCAGTCTTCCTCGTCATCTTCGACGTCCTCCACTGTTACGGTCCGTGATGCCGCCGCGGCTGAGCTTTGCGCGCCGCCTGCCGACGCCGACTTCAGGTATCCCTCTTGCTCCAGCCGATCCGCCTCCTCTGGCTCCATCAGCCCGCCCTCGCCGCGCCCCTTTGTCATCTTCGCCTGCACCGCCGCCGGCACAAACGCCGAGACGGCTTCTTGTCGTAGATTGCGCATGACAGGCTTCGCTTCGTAGACCGTCTTGGGCTCGATGGCTGGCGTCTCCTTTTGCTCTGCCTTCTCCGTGCCTCCGTTGCCCTCTTCGCCCTGTCTGGCCGCCTGCTCTGCGGCTCGTCGTGCTCGTCGCTTGGAGTACCATTGATCCAGGACTTCTTTGGGAATCGGCGGCGGCGTGTCTCTCGGCATCGGGATCTTCTTTATTTCTTCGGGGACCTCGTCTTCGCTGCTAGACGCGTCTTGGGAGTCGCGCCTCCTCTTGCCCAGTACCCCGGCTCCACGGTTGTCGTCTCGCCGGCCCTTGAACGTCGGCGCGTTGTCTCCCAGCGCCTCTCGCGCTCTCTTGACTGCTCGGAGTTCCTTCTCCAGGCCGCCTAGCGTTTGCTCTTCATGGCTCGTAAGCTTGCCGCCCTTGGAGGTGATGGCTTTGAGGTCGTCTATTTGTTTTTGGATTCGCTCGGGGTTTCTCTTCGCCAGTCTCTCGTTGCGCCGATCCTGGACCTCGGCCTTGCCTACGCATCTGAGTCAGTACAGTAACTTCATACTGCGCGCTGTCGCTGCCAACCTTTCTTGATCGCCTTGGCTTTGTCGGCCTTGCGCTGGGCTTGAACTGGGTTGTAGTTTTTCTCCTTGGGCATCTTGGGCCGCTGCTGTGCCAGAATCGATCCAGTCGCAGACTTGAAGGAGTTTCGTGCTGTAGTAAATGATTCAGAGGAAGACTGCCAGTCGCTTGTTGCAGGTTGTTACCGTCGGAGCGAGATGGTGGTGAATGCGATGCTGAGTTCCGTGTTACGAGGGAGCTCCAAGACTGATATCATGGCGTGTGGGGCGTTTTTATCGTGGTCCTGATTGGGAGCCTAGTGCGTCGGCGACTCGGCGTACGGGGGCTGACGCCCGGGCCAATGCCACCATGAAGCTTGGTCAGGCAGGGGACCTTCTGCGTGCTAATCGATACAACTGAATTATACTTCCATTCGACTGACCAATGCAGAGGCAGGAGAGGAAGCGCTTGTGTTACAACCCCATGACTTTGATAAAGGCGCAGGCAGAGATCGTCTTCTCAGCGCCCTGTACGGCCATGTTTCTCTTTGGTGGCTCGAGCAAGCCAAGAAGGATCTCCAGCAGATTGCTGAACTGCATTCGTCGTCGCCTTGATGGAACACCTCTCTTTCTTTGTGGAGATGGCACGATGATCGCAGCCCTTACAAAAGCCTACATTGGAAAGAAAGCTGCTCATCTTGCTGGCATCTACGAAATCAGAGGTGTTGGCAAGAAAAAGCAATTTCTAGGCTTTTAAATCATAAGGAGACAGCCCTGGCTGACGACGCAAAATAGAATGCTCCTCATCCCCGCCCATTTGGCCAATCGCTATATGTGTCGACTGTCTCACGCTGCCCAGTGAAAATTTCCCTCTGCAAAAGTACTTCACTCATCACAATCATCGCTCACGAGTACTATGGATGTTGTTCAGTCGGTTGAGTCGTTCAAGCTTATTGACGGCAAACCTCAATTCAACTATGTCAAAGGTATTATACGGCTCGAAAACGTCTTACATGTCGCGAAATGGCGTACCCGAAAGGAACCACCGCGCCATGTCTCCGAGCTTTACGACGTGCAGAGGCTAGAGACGGCAGACAGAGGCCCGAAATTACAGCCCGGTTGGACGGTGGTCGCTGAAGTGCAACACTACTACACAAAGACACCTGACCTCCTTACCTACGCCGAAGAAACCAACCTCGAAAACCGAATCTACCGGGAGATTGAGACCTGCGAAATTCTTCGGCAGCATCCGCACCCAAACATTGCCGTCTACTATGGCTGTCAAGAAACTCGTGGGCGAGCGGCTGGACTCTGCTTTAAGCGATACACGTCAAGTCTTGCTGATAAAGTCAACCCTCAACATCTAAATAAAGCCGCCTTCCTCTTAAGCGATCGATCACATGTTAATGACAGAATAAAAAAGTCTCTAAGGGGTATACAAGATGCCATCAATCATCTTCATTCTCTCGGCATCGTCCATAACGATATCACCCCGGCAAATATCATGTTCGATGACGAAGGCACCATGGTTCTCATCGACTTTGATAGCTGCCGTCTAGTTGGGGAGGATTTGCACGGGACACAAGCCGGTGGGACTAAGAGAACTTACGAGTGGCATGACCCAAAGGTCACCATCGCACGGAAGGAGAACGATCTTGACGCCTATGCTGAACTCGAGACTTGGTTGTTTGGAGCATCCGCTGATGATTTCCGGTTCAAGTAGCTGATGGCTTTGTCATATATTTCGCCATAGCGCGGACGATATGGCACGTTTACGGGCGGCTTTACGTTTAAGAACTGTCGCATGGGCATCAAATGGTTTTTCCAGCTGCCGCTAAGCATGCAGGTAGTTGTTTTCCTCTCGACACAGCGAGTAAGAAGCATCGATTATTGGACGATGGGCCGGCTTGCATGGTCGACCGGTCTGTTGACATTAGTAACGGTCAAACGGACTCTAGCGATTCCCCAGGAGCTATGCACGATGAGTATTTTATGCCCAATATCACAAGCTCAAGGCCCAAGGTGAACTTGCCTTCTGTTATTCGCTCCCTTGCAATATTTTGTAAATTTGTTAAGACGTAATGAGTAGGCTACGGTTCCGAGTAAAGACTTCAGACAGATTGGAGTAAGACAGTAGTGACTGGACGCAGCTTCATGATGTAGCTTCTCCACTTACCACTAGTGAAAAGCTGTAATGCGCGTCGAGTAGTATTTGAACCCGACCCATAGACGATATATTAAACGGTCATCGCGAGGCTTGCCGGGCTTCTAAGCTTCTAAGCCTGTAGAATCTTGTTGGTCGAACCAACCAACTGCATGGTGAGGGGTTTTCGCCGGCGTACCGCTGCAACGATCGCCCAGGTCACCTCCGCAACAATCCGTCCAGAGACAGCCATCAATCAGCCGATAAGCTCGCTCAACACCATGGGACTTTCGAAGCTACTGCCACGCCGTTTGAAACGGTCCAAGAATCAACCTGCCGAAATCCTCGAAAACGGCGACAGAGCCACTTCCGCAGGTCCCGCCGTTCCTAACGTGACACCGACTGCACTTCCTGCTGTGGCCGCCACTGCTACTTCGGATTACGACCCATGGGCACGGGCCTATGAAATATTCGAGAAGAGAGAGCCCGACCTGATGGCTGACTACAAGAAGCACCTGGCCTCTCTGCAGCCTGACTCTGCGACCAGTGCCGACCTCTCGACCCCGCAGTCCGTCAAGTCCATCGTGGAGAAGCTGTTGGAAGATCGTGACAAGAAACAGTGGCGAGTCACGCTCCTGGGAAAGGATATCAAAGTCCGAGATCAAGCCGAGAAGTTGTTAAAGTTTGTCGTCTTGACAGACCCGGTCGTCAAGGACGCCCTTAGCGCTCAGCCGCACGCAGCGTTGGCATGGTCCGCCGTCACGCTGCTTCTACCCGTGGGTATCTGATCATCTGCCTCCCCGTACTCGTGCTTACCAGTGTAGCTACTCTCCAGCGGCACCACGCAAAATGTGGCCATGATAGAAGGCTTCAATTCGATTGGTGATATTCAAACCTACTGGGACATCTGTGCCAAGACCTACCTGAAACCTCCGCACCAACAATTGTACCAAGACATTGTCCAGCCCTTGGCCGACCTTTATTCCCACGTTGTCGAATATCACGCTCGCATAATATGCCATCTCTCCAAAGCGCAACTATCCCGCGCGTGGCAAGACGTGGTCGGTGGCAACGATTGGGCTGGAAAAGTATCGGCGGTAAATGTGCTGAGCGAGCGATGCAGAAAGCGCATTCCCCATCTTAATGAAGAAGAAATTCGCCAACGGTGGGAGCGCTCGTGGGATCAGATGAAGGAATCGTGCAAAATTCAAGAAGAAATTCTTCACACCATGAAGGAACACGTACAAGACAACAAGGAGACACAACTGCTTCATGATCTCGCACGGGCGGCGAGAGGTTATGAAGCTGAGAAAAACCGTGTCCCAAAGAAGGTTCCGGAAACCTGCAAGTGGTTCTTGACGGACGAAAGATTTGACAGATGGCGCGATAGCAACAATGGTCTTCTACGGGTCTCGGCCGGCCCCGGATGCGGCAAAACGGTATTATCGCGGACCCTGATCGATGATGAAGATTTGACCACAACCGGCACTAAATGTACTGCCATTATTACGCAATCAGCTGGCACAAATTCTATAACAACCACTACCAGCTCAACTTCAGCCGTCTGCTACTTCTTTTTCAGAGATGGCGGGGACGGTCCCATGAATGGCGCTCAGTTTTTATGTGCTATACTACATCAGCTTTTCACGCATGACCCAGCAGGCAAGCTAATCAGAAATGCACTGACGAGCCACAAGAATTTCGGTGAAGATCTCACTCGAAATTTCCCTGAGTTATGGCGAATTCTGTTGGAGTGCGCTGGGTCCTCAAATGCAGGAGAGATCATTTGCATTCTTGACGCGCTAGACGAATGCGAAGAGAACAGCAGGCGGGAAATCATTAATGTACTTGAGGAGTACTGTTCGAGTCCTACCTCTAGGATCAAGTTCCTAATAACCAATCGCCCGTATGAGAATATGGAAATCTCATTCAAGAAATTTCCGGCAACAGCAGCATATCTGAATTTCGACGGTGACGAGAAGGCCGACCAAATAAGTCAAGAGATAGATCGCGTCATCGACTCCAAAATCAAAGTGGTGACCGAGGGTTTCACAGAGGAAGATCGTCGCAAGATATCTGAACGCCTGAAGGGGGAGGGCAATCGCACGTATCTCTGGCTGCACCTCACTTTGGACATTATTGAAAAGCATCCTACCAATTACGGTCGGATTTGCGATATTGAGAAGCTGTTGAGCGATCTACCAAGCGGAGTGTCCGAGGCATACGAAAAGATTTTGAGTCGAAGCCAGAATGAGGAGCGGACAGCGACCCTCCTTCAAATTGTCCTAGCTGCCGCACGTCCTTTGACCCTGGACGAAGCAAACGTCGCTTTGACATTCGCTTTGCAGGAGACACCATTTACTTCCCATTCGGCACTGGACTCGTACCTGTGGGCGGAAGACAGATTCCGACATACTGTCGCGGGTCTGTGCGGTCTTTTCATTACCGTCTACGACTCAAAGCTATCATTCATTCATCAAACCGCCAGGAAATTTCTCACAGACTCCAAACAGGGCAAATGGCAAGGGCGTTTCAACATGCCTTGTTCGAACACTACTTTTTCATCGATCTGTCTCCGCTACCTGTTGCTTCCAGACATCGATCCCGACAAGGATCGAGGGTCACTCTTCCGCTACGCCGCCATCTACTGGTCATCGCACTATATCTCGCAGGAAATCGATGCTGCTGACCAGGACCGGAAGTATGCTCGTGCGCTCTGCAATTTGACCGCGCATCAAACCAGAAGTTGGCTAGACTGCGATCACCCTGAACAATTACATGTACTTCTACATCCACAAAATTGCACCGACCTATCTTTGGCAAGCTTTCTTGGTCTGACGCAGGTTGTCAGCGATATATTGCTTGAGGAAAACATAGAAATTGATACGTCTCGCGGCTTCATTGGTACAGCGCTTCAGGCGGCCTCGGCAAAGGGCCATGCGGAGATCGTCGAAAAATTGGTTAGCGAAGGCGCCAACGTCAACATGCAAGGCGAAGGTATCGTCATCGGCCCAGCGCTTCATGTGGCCTCCATGAGTGGCCATATCGAGATTGTTCAGATACTACTCGATAACGGCGCCGACGTTAATATAGGAGGCGGATTTAACGGCTCGGCGCTTATAGCAGCCTCAAGAGAAGGCTATATAGAGATTGTGGTTAAGCTGCTCGATAATGGCGCCGACGTCAATAAGAATACCGCGGAGACCCTTGGCGGAGACACAGCGCTTCAGGCGGCCGCGGAAAGAGGTCATTTCGAGATTGTGGAGAAGCTGCTCGACAAGGACGCCGATGTTAATAAGCAGGTCGGCAAGTATTCAGCGCTTTATTACGCCTCGAGAAGTGGCTATACAAAGATCGTCGAAATACTGCTTTATTATGGCGCCGATGTCTATAAGAAGACTATGTGGGACGATACGGCGCTTCAGGCGGCCGCGGCAGGAGGTTATAAAGAGATCGTGAAGCAGCTGCTCGACAAGGGCGCCGACGTTAACAATGAAGGCGAAAGACTTGATTCGGCGATCGAAGAGGCCTCATCAAAAGGTCATACGGAGATTGTTCAAATGCTGCTTAATAACGGCGCCGACGTTAATATAGGAAGCGGCTATTACGGCTCGGCGCTTCAGGCGGCCTCGTATAAGGGCCATTCTGAGATTGTTCAGATGCTGCTTGATAACGGCGCCGACATCAATAAGCAAAGCGGCAGTTACGGCTCGGCGCTTCAGGCGGCCCGGTCACGAGGTCATATGGAGATTGTTCAAAAGCTGCTCGACAGGGGCGCCGACGCCTGCGTGAAATGAGGACGCCACAGCATGGCGCTTCAGGCGGCTCGGAAAGGCCGTATGGATTTGCAATTAGGTAGGCGATCAGTGACTCTGAGGTGAGTGAGGGACGGCATACAGACTTCAGTCGCCGCGTCCCCCAAAGGAAACGATGAAGTGTCGAGAAGCGAGCATTGATGGAGAGATACTTGGTAAAATAAAATAGCCCACCCGTTGGAACTCGGTTTCCGGTATGACTCGGCCACAGAAAGCATTGCATAAGCTGAGTCGATGTGTATAGTAGTAGTGCTTCTTTACCGATTTCTTGCTAACATGTCGTAACTTTAAGGTGAGATTAATGAGTGGAGGCGAGCAAGAACAGAGTTGCGGTCGACCCTCGTCACTTACATGTAACATCGCAACTCAGAGATGCCATATGTCTTACACACTACGGCATCAACTGTCCTTCACAGCAGTAGGAAACAGTACCACGTATTGAACGAGCAAGATAAATAGCCCACCTCTTTCGACGTCTTGGCGAAGATCTCTCGATTTTAGAACGCTTCACCGGAGCTCGATGAAGTCTGCTCTGCTTCTCTGGCTATTCGCGACGCATCCCCACGGTTCGATATCAAGAAGCTGAAACGCGTATCTTTGTGCAAGATGTGCGGGGTGGTAGTCACCTTTTCATGGTGCCGTGCGCACAGAGGCTGCTATGAGGTCATGCGGGAGGAGGGACCTATGTGCAAGGAGGCGAGCAATAAGAAGCCTCCACGCAGAGGCGACTGCAGCAGAGGCATCGTCGAGTACCACACCTACCTAGCCGATATCATCTGCCCCTTTTGCAGTATCAGAGGAGCGAGGAATGAACATTACGCTCCCCGCCAATTTTGAAGACTGGTGGCAACGGATTGTTTCGGCATCGACTTGTAGCGATGCATAGTGAGTCGGCTATACGTCTATTGTGGAGGAATTTCGCAGTCGTTTCAAGCACTTGCCAGTGGCATAGAAGACAAGTTGAGCGTAGCATTCAATTCAGAGCAGGCTGACTTTGAGAGTCTAGCCCTCTCCTCAAGCACTGCTGTGGCTTTTGCGGGCGAAGGCAATGTTGGCAGTCACTGGATATTGTTGTACGTGAATAGGTGCGGAAATGTTGAAAGCAGGAGCTTGGTATGAATCCAATTCTCAACATTGCAAGGGCCTGCGACGGTCACAGCGCATGGCGGGAAAGTGATACGACGGACGAGCTCGGATGCTCATCCCAGAGTACATACGACCTTGAGCCCCTAGATTCTGCCAGTTAGCTATGACGTGAGCCACGAAGTATCGGGCCAACCTCTCGGTATCCAGAACTCGGTAAAATGACACAGCGGCACGATGGAACGCCTCAGGTGGCCCAGACGCTCCCTGTAAGTCGCTCATCCATCCCGCGCAGCATGTACGAACAATTACATGCATCGCAGGAGCAAGGTTTTCGAGGCCACCTGCAGCGGCAATTGCCCAGCAAACATACGGCTTCCTTGGCCCAAAAGCCAAAAGAGGAAACTGATCAAAAGGTTCGTCGTCGTGCATGTAAGCTCTTTGATTGGGGTCCCGATAGGTCATGGTCCCATTTACGTTTCGCCATTGTTAACTCTGTGGCGCAGAGGTGAGGCGGGGCGGCGGGCAGGGGTACGAGCGCATGCAGGGCAGTTAGCTCCGGCTCAGGCCCGCTCGACTGACGGTTCGAGGCTGCGGGCATTTCGGACGCGAAGAGTGGCAGCGCAGGGGCCGGCCGAAGCTTTCGGGCCTGGAGGGCGAGCCAAACCCGAGGCGTGCCTGCGTGGGTGCTCCGCAGGCGACGTGTAGCAACTCCTCCAGACGCCTCGGGGCAACATCCGTTTGGAGATCTGGGGATTCGAAATGACGCTCCCTTTGTCCCCGCCACCGAGGCCCGAGAAGCCGCTCGTGGAGCCGGGCCCCGGAGTTTGTTGGTTTGTTCGGCTGTCGTTGGCTGGGCGCAGTTGCGGCTCCGTGCATCGTGCCTTGCTGGCGGCGGTGGCAAAGCAAGGCTGGGCCGGATCTGCGGACGAGGAGGCGACAGGCCAATGTCGATCAGGCTAATAAAGTACCTACCTTATTCAGCCGGTCGTCAACGGTAAATTCGCGCCTCGAGCGGGTGCAGCAGATGTACGCCCAGGTTTCCAGAAGCCAAGCCAGGAAGCGGCGCCGAGCCTCCGCCCAGGCGACGCCGCTGCTTCTTTGCATGGTCCAATGCAGCAGGCCAGGGACTCGAGGCGAGGATCAGGCCCACAGCTGCCGGGCCGACATCGCCAGTCGGGGTGACATCCATCCCAATGCTCCTGTTGGCGGCGGCGCCGATGGGGCCCAGGGCGGGGCGCCCACGCGAGCACGGGAATCGACCGACCGACTGGGCGGCGTGGAGGTGCGGTGTGAGATTCAGCACCAGGCGGCGCGGTGCAAACGCCGTCGCCTGGTTCATGATTAGCCTCAAGCCGCCGCTGATTCAGGAGGCAGCCTCGCCGAATCGTGGCAGCAAGCGCGGCAGCCGATGGCGCGGGTGGGTGGTTGCGGTGGCCGCACGAGAACGAACCGGCTCCGGCGCCGTGGCCCACCAGGCACATGTCACCGATGTTGACCCGGCCGAGCATGGGCTGAGTACGAGTCGACGGAACACGCCGTTCGAGAAGACAGGGAGGGCCTACGAGTACGGTAAGTTACTCTGTCTGTCCCTTGCTTGGCCACCTCCTCGTCGCGGTTGCTGCTGCATGGGCTGCCGCGCCGGCTCACCGACGCAGCATCGCACTGCTGGTGTGGTTGGCTGGCTGCAGCTGCCGTGCGAACATGTTCTGGCCCTCTGCAGGCGGCCCTTGGTTTCAGCGTCGCCAGTCCCATTGTGCGCGCTGCTTTCGGCACATGCCAGCGCCGCCGTCTTGACTCAGTGCCGACGCCATTCGCTGTCATACTTGTAGCAACGACCACCAACAAGGCTTCCCGTCTGCCCGTGCTCGTAAAGCACACTCATACTTGTACGAGTACCCTGCTGCGACTGCAATAGCAGCACCATTAAACACTATAAGCTTTGCCGGTGTCGGGCCCGGGCGACGAGCCTCTTGCAGCGAATACCCACAGCTCAGGCCTTGCTTATGCCCGGGGCCAATGGGCCACTAGCCGCCTATTTCGTCACAGGTGAAGGGGTCGAGTGCAGAAAGTGGTGGGACGCCACGGCAGCTAAGCCTGTGGCGGCACAGGGATCCCGGGTCCCCAGCCAGTGCCATGCGTGGTCAGCGCGCGTCCGTCTTCGATGCTGCAGCGCCGTGCAGCGATGAGGTGGGACGTCCCCCCCGCTGAAGCACATGTCAGTTCGAGCGTCGACGATGCTCGCGGGTTCACGCCTGCGCGTCATATCTTGGTTCCCATCCGCGAGGCCCCCGCGATACATGGTGCCGTGGGGAGGGCTCGGCATCGGTCTTGTACAACACAGTGTCTTCGCGGCTTGTCTGTAGTGCCTGGGCGTTTCGCTGGACCTGTCGCAGAGGGCAACTGCCCGGACGAGCCAGGTGCATGCGCCTCGACAGCGCCCAAGGTTGCTCAGCTCGTGGCTCATGGCCATCCCGTAGTGGTGCTTTGCCCAGCGTAGAGTTCCGTCGTCGTTGCCGTCGTCGCACGCTCGTAAGATGTGCGTGGCCACGCTGCTCGTCGCAGTGCCGTCGGCTCGTCGGGCGGCGCGCCGACGATCTTTTCCAGCGGTGAGGAATCGTCGAGGTGAGCACAACCTCAGACTCGCGAGCAATGCCGTGGCGAGGCTGAGGCTGCCTGCGGGAAATGAACGAACGGTCCCGTCTGCCAATTCCCTCAATACTCGCTGCACGCATGAGCGCATCCATCCCAAAGCGGTCATCCGACGCCGCCATCCAGAGATGAGAGGGACAGGCGACCCTGGAGGCTCAGCGTCACTAGCCTGGTACCCGCCCGGCCGGACTTTCGGCGCCTCGACGGTGGTATGGAGCCCTCCTGCACGGCGCCTCTCAGCACATGCGCTCACTGCAGTGCCGT
This sequence comes from Tolypocladium amazonense, assembly GCA_024340795.1. Classification (NCBI taxonomy): domain Eukaryota; kingdom Fungi; phylum Ascomycota; class Sordariomycetes; order Hypocreales; family Ophiocordycipitaceae; genus Tolypocladium; species Tolypocladium amazonense. The sequence goes on from JALHCE010000116.1 coordinate 33,312, forward strand.
GGGGGGCAGTCGACCGCCGCTGGAGCCTGCGCGCAGCGACCTGCGCTCCCGACTCTCTCCGTCATCGTCGCTCGACGCTGCACTCGTCCATTTCGCTCCTCCATCCCCCTCGACGCAGCCCCGACTTCGCACCTCGCACAAACGCGCATCGCAGAGGCATCCCCATGCCCGTCAGCACCGCGACGCCCGCGGCCACCTCGAGGCCCGTCGTCGCCATGGATCCCACCACGACAGAGCACGACTTTCGCTTCCCCCGCCGGCCTGGCGGCCACCGCAACGATGACGGCCACGGCCACGACCGCGACCAGGTTGGAGCCGACGATGCCGCCAGTCGCACGTCGCCCGCCGCCAACGACGGCCTGCTGGGCACGGCGCTCTTCCCCTCGCTGCTGAGCGCCAGCCCTGACGCGGCGCAGAGCGTCGACCAGCTGCAGGACGACGACCCGCTGGCGACGCAGGTCTGGAAATTCTTCAAGGCCACCAAGCAGCAGCTGCCCAACCAGCAGCGCATGGAAAACCTTACGTGGCGCATGATGGCCCTCAACATGCGCAGGCAGAAGCAAGAAGAGGAACTGCAGGCCCGCAATCATCCTCAGCAGAGCCGGTACGGTGCACTGAAGCTCCCCCGCCATAGAAATGCCCGCACCCGTCCGTCCGTCATTGTCCCCAGCGCTAACTCGCGACTTGTTCCTCCCACCCTCGCAGGCCCGCCAACCAGCAGAATGCCCCCAGCGGCATCGCCCAGCTGCGCAAGACGTCAGAGAACCGCCCTGGCGGCCCGGAGCCCATGAATCTCGACGACTTCATCTTCTCCGACAAGGCCGGCACCCCCGGCGGCTTCATGTCGCCGCCCCCGCTGCCGTCCAAGTCGACCGACGACGCTTCCGCCACCGCCTCAGCCATCCCCATCAGCAAGAGCAGGGATTCCGCGAGCCACTTCGTTCCTCAGTCGGTGCCGCATCACCAGCGCTCCGGCAACGACGAGTTCGGCTACGTGACTCGTCACCACCGCAAGACGAGCATCGACGAACGCCGCGTGAGTACTGACCCGTACCAACACTGTCACCCTACCGTGCCCTGCTCTCCCGGGCCGGGACCCCGAGGCCGGGACCCCGTTTGGACTTTCAATTCATTTGTCGTTCTTGTTTCGCTCATTGCCATTTCTCCATTCGGTCGCTCAAACATCAATTGTTTTCGCCCCTCCCCCACAGTGTTCCCGTCTCCATCGCATCATCTCGAATGACGCCATCCTTCCCTGACGAGTCACATGCTGACGCTCTCTTCTCCAGAACCGAAAGCGCCCCGCCAACTTCTCTCCCCATGTGTCTGCCGTCAACAGCAGCGCCGTGGGCGGTGCTCGCGACTTGGAATCGGACGCTGACCTTCAAGGCTATTCCCTGGACAATACCAACCAGGCCGCGATGCACCAGCAGATGAGTGGGAACCACGGCGTTCCCTTCAACCTCGACACCTTCATGGACGGCGATCAAGTCATGAACTCCGCCGCGCACTTTCAGCAGAACTTTTCCTTCTCTCCTTCGACTTCCCCGATGATACCCAGTGGACCCTTTTCCACCATGTACAATAATAACGCGTCCGTCCAATCTTCGTCTCTCAACAACACAGACCTCTATTCCCCCACCGGTTCGGCCTACCAATCGACTGTGTCGACCCCGATTCCCATTTCAGACCATGATGGCTTTTACTTCGGCTCGCAACACGTGCGACAGCAGCGACCGCAGGGCTTTCAACAGGCCGCTCATCCGAACATGGGCAACAACATGGGTCAGGGCCAGCAGTTCATGTACAACAATGCCGGCAGTAGTGGCCATGGCATGTACGCCGGATCGGGAGTTGGGTCCGAGCCTGTCTCGGCGTTCAGCACGGCGCCAAGCTCGTTCGGCCATATCGACCCGGCGCAGGTGTTCCAGACCGACAGTCAGGGTGCGTCCCCGAACGTTTCCATACGGCAGGACAACATGTTCTCCTTTGGCGCCGATTCGGACGATGAGGACGGCGGTGGATTTGCCGATCGGAATATGGGAATGCAGGGCGACTTTTCGTCTGCCGTTGATGAGGCGGGCTCGTTAGGATGGGATGCTTCGCTCCCAGGTCAATTCAGCACCCAGGCCGCTCGCTTTCCCGGTGGTCCACCTCGGAAGCAGGTGATGATCGGAGGGACCACCACCGACTACGTCGAGAGTAGCGGGGACTGGGAGGGCACTGGGCTGGCTCGATCTCAGTCGCAGTCATTCAGGCACGATCCGCGCCAGCAAAAGATACCGCGCAATGCCTCGACTCCGGCACACTTGGCCACCCAGCACAGCGGCTTTGAGCAGATTGCCCACTCGCTACCAACCTCGCCAGGAGGAGACGTCCCAGGCTCCATGTCTGGCTTTTCTTCTGCGGCGCCGAGTCGCCCAAGTTCGCCGCCAGGGTCGAAACACGGCTCGTCTACCAATTTGCAGGCGGCGGGCGCTGGCCAAAACGACGGGAGCCAGCCAACGACGTGTACCAACTGCTTCACCCAGACCACGCCATTGTGGCGACGCAATCCGGAGGGTCAGCCCCTTTGTAACGCCTGTGGCCTGTTCCTTAAGCTACACGGTGTTGTACGGCCGCTCAGCTTGAAGACGGACGTCATCAAGAAGAGGAACCGAGGATCTGGAGGTAATGGCCCTGTTGGATCTGGCGGTAGGTCGAGGAAGAGCACAAATGCGAACAACTCTGCGGCTGCATCGCGCAAGAGCTCGACTCTCTCCATGTCCACCATGGCGGCCAAGAGCAACAGTCAGCCAACCACGTCGTCACCACCGGCCAGTCGATCCACCGCGCCCAAAGAGAGCGAGAGCCCTGCCAGTGGCGGTCCTACCTCTGGACCCAACACGGCCGGTAGCACTCCGACGAGCAATTACGGAAACATGGGCTCCTCCGCTGGTACGGTTGGTATCAAGGGCGCCGTCCCTATCGCAGCCGCTCCCCCGAAATCGGCACCCGGTCCCGGCGCGTCGTCGGCTTCTCGATCTGCCGCTGCTTCGTCCAAGCGGCAGCGCAGGCACAGCAAGAGCATCGGCTCCGAATCGTCTACAGGGATGGACATTGATGCCCCCGGCGAGACGGCCGGCTCTCACGACCTGTCGCGGTCTCTGGGGCACGCGTCCGGCATGGGGTCGATCTCCAGCACCATGATGTCCAGCTCATTCGGCATGAGCCAGCGGCCGCCGATTGCGCCCGGCGGCATGATGCCCATGGGCTCGCACCAACCCAACACGGGTAACCCCGCCGGCGCGCAGGAATGGGAGTGGCTGACAATGAGTCTTTGAGCGAGCGGCCGGATCTACCTACATCGGCTTTGATTTACGGTTCTTCAGTTACGTCCTTGGATTTTGCTATTCGTGCAGAGCGTAGACGGATTGGGAGTTGGTTTCTATTTTATCCCTCTATTATTGTCATCCTTTGATTCTCGGTCACGGACATCAACCACTCGCTTGTATCAGCGAGCGAACAACCAACCAGTTGACGACTGCAGAGGAGATGGGGAGGGGCGTCACGTGGGAGTCTATATTCCTCGGATCGGGGAGCTTGATGCCGTCACCAGTCTGGTTTGGCTCGGGCTCGGTTCTACCATAACGTCTCCTGTCATTTGTGGCAGTAATTTCGCAGCAGGGCAGACTGCGATGCGTGCCTCGCGCACCAGCGCTGGTCGAGGACACGGGGTTGGAGCACACAGAGATAGGCACACCAGTCAATCAAGATGATACAGTATTCTACCACGGCTTCTCTCGCGTAGCTACCTGTTTGGAGAAGAAAAAAGTGCAAAAGAACGGCGGTGCTCCCTCGATCCGCGTATTAGTTGCGACCGCTCAACATGCCCTGACCCATGCGCGTTTTGCCTGAAAACTGCTCAAACTCCAGACAGCCAGTCGCCGCTGCGGCGACTGCGTAGCATCAGAAATATAAAGCAAACAGCAATGAGAGTATGCATCTATCGTGTGCCGCCAGAGGCGTCGTCCAACTCCTCAAAGAGCAACAAGAAAAGGAAATGGTGGGGTGACTAGACGTGGAAGTGAGGCTCACAGCCCCTGAACCATCGTCCTCCCTTCGCGAGACATCACAGCATCGCCTGTCGAAGCACACACTCCCGCCAGCTTCTGCCGGGACTGCACTGCTCGCTCTAGAGCATCGTCCCGAATGTCTCCCCGTCCGAGATCGGGATCCTCTTGCGCGGGCTGCCGCCGTCCTCCCCGGCGGGCTTGCGATGTCTGAACGTGAATCCGACAAAGAGACTCTTGCCCATTTCGTCTTCACGTTCGGCCATCGACTCGAGCGCGGCTTGCTTGTCGTGCACCTCCTTGTACTTGGCCATGTCCGCCTCGTTGCCGAAGTCATCAAAGTAGCCGGCGTCCGTTTCCGAGTCCAGCTCCGGGACGAAGGGGGCTCGCGTCTGCCGCAAGGTCTGCCACTCAACTTCGGCAAAGTACTGGTGGTCGTAGATGTCCTGAATGTTGTTGAAGCGTCGAGTACGGGAGTTGATGCACCTGTGTCATGAATCAGCAGCTGGATCTGGCAAGCACACGGACCGCGAAACTTACGTTGTGATGAAGCTCCAGGTGCGATTGCTCAGGAAGTAGTTTGGGTCCTCCCAAACAGGTCTCTTGAGTACCTCCTTCCAGTGCTTGAGATTGCGCCACGTCTCGTCCGGCGTGGCACCAGCAAAAGGTGGGAATCCCGTCAAGGCTTCAAACAGCATGCATCCCAAGCTCCAGTAATCCACCGTGAAGTCGTATTCTTCCCCTCTAAGGACTTCGGGCGCCATGTAGTCAGGCGAGCCCACAATAGACTTGGCGTAGTTGACGTCGCCCAAGCGCATGTTACGGTAGCTTTCTCGACGCTCAGCCACGGTCCGCTGATTCATGGGCTTTCCAAATGGCACGGACGTCTCAGATGCCTCTTCAAGCTTGATTCGCATCGATTCGATCCTCGAAGGAGCCAGCACTCCGGCAGCAAGGCCAAAGTCTGTTAGCTTGACGTGGCCAGTCGAGTCGACCAAGAAGTTCTCGGGCTTGAGGTCTCGGTGAATGTACCCGAGCTGATGCAGGGCATCAACAGAGCAGAACATTTCTGCAATGTAGAACCGAGCGTGTCGGTTGGACAATACACCCGTGTTGTTAAGCAAAGTGCGGAAATCACCGCCAGGCACGTACTCCATGGCAAGATAGATACTCTTGTCGTCCTGAAAGGAGTACAGCAGCCGGACTAGCCATTCGCTCTGGGCCGTCGTGAGAATGTCTCGCTCGGTGAGAACGTGCCGAACCTCGTCGAGCTTAAATAGAAGCTTCTTGCTCATGACCTTCAGGGCGCATACTTCACGCGTATCCTTCTTTTGCGCGAGGAACACTTGGCCGTAGCCACCCTGGCCAACTTGCGTCAAGATCTGAAAGTCGCCCTGTCGGAGGCGCACGCGCCGTTTGCGCAGGTTCGCGCGCTCTCGTCCGGCATATTTCGTCCACATCTGACTATGAGTCTGCTCATCGGTCTCGGGCGGAGGCGGATACTCGGATTTGAATGCAGCCAAGCGATTTTGTCTCGAGCCGACGTATGTGAGGAGGTCAAAGTAGTAATCAAGAAAGTCTGGAGTTTCTGTCAGCGATGGTATTCTATACTACCTTAGTGATGCGGGAATACTGACACAGCTGAGTGACATTGACCAATCTCTTGATGTGCGGCTTGTTAAGGAGCTCTCGCTCCTCGGCCGTCAAGCCCCGGGAGGTGTTGAACTTTTTGGCCGCGGGCGTAATGGGACGCTCCCTAGGCTCGTAGAGCTGCTGACGGGACAGCGCCGCGTGGTTGTGCTGGTGTGGGGAGTCGGTGCCCAACAGCCGCGATGGTGGGGGTGTGTTTTCCTGACCCTGCCTCTTCAAAGGGCTGCCAGGTGCAGGAGCCTTGTGAATGACGCTCTCGTCGACATTCAGAACGGTCTCATCTGCGGGTTGCGCATTGGTCTTGCCGGGCGACAGCGGTGTCACGACGCTCTGGGGACGCGTCAAGCGGAGAGGGGCCTCGATGCCACCAGGGTTCAGTGACATGGCGCTCTCGAAGGCGGCGGGCAGATCGTGCGCACCAGGCGGGATGGTTCTCTTGCTCGGGCTGCCCTGAGGAGTTGGGGGGTTGATGAAGCTATTGTTGTTGCCCCTCTGCGGCGTGCAAGGGCGAGCCGCGGCATCGCTCGACGGCTTGTCTTTGCCGCCGGGAAAGAAGTTGGCCATGAAGCTCGCCATGGCTGCGTCGGGGGTATACTAATGTCGATTGCAACGATGACGAAGGCGATGGCTGCGAAGGCGAGAGTGAGAATATCAAGAACAATAACAATGGCCTGTCGGCGGTGCCGCAGCCCTGGGAGAAGGGAGAGATGATGCAGGGGTATGTTTTGTTTCAGCCCAGGAGAGCTTCGACGCTGAATCTCGCAAGTCGCGCTGCACAGCAGGCCAACGGACGATGATGCAGCTGGCAGCGGGAGAGGAAGCTGTCGTTGTCGAAGCCTGAGCCGCGGGGTGCAGCGCGCGTTGGAGGGATGCTGATGCAGGTCGAGCTTGGGCTGGTGTGGATGCTGTTTTGGGTGAATGCCAGCATGTCATTGGGTGGGGTGCTCTTGACGTCAACATGGTTGCAGGGGCAACAGTCAGGCACGATGGGCCAGTGCTCAGCTGCTGGAGGCGATACGACTTGGTACATTCCAATCGAAGCTGAACGTGGGCCAGGCATTTTCTTTTATAGGTACGAGAACTGTGAAAGTAAACAGCTTGGACTCAGCGCTGGAATGGCTCATTACGGCGTGCAGCCTAACTTAGCATCTTCGGAATCCCTCAAACCTTCATCGCATGTATCGGTCGGTTAAACGTTGTGGGCCGGTTCCCACCGAGCGTTGCGAACCCAGATTGTCGGGATGAGCGCCCACGCGGGTTGCGGGGAAAACCAGACATGGGCGATGGCCTTTTCCGGCCATGACAGCATCGGAATTCCGCTACTCCGAGCTTTCTGGTGAATTATTTGCATCCTTGCTCAGCCGTAACGTTCCGTCAGCTCCGTCTATTGTTGATTTCTACCCCACTAGTCCAGCGCCATTGCCGAAGGAGACGCCTTGTTTTGTTCTTTCTAGAAATGGAATTTGTCAGAGTAGAGCATTCTACAGACTCCATCCAAGGTTGATTGAGGGCATTGCGTCGTATGCTGAGAGCCAGCAAACTTGCAGCCTGCAGTTGCCCGCTACCCTAGACCCCAGCCCTCCGTGAACATCAGTCACCGCGTCCTCGGGCTTCGTCGGAAGGGAGTCCTTTGCCTGTATCGCCGAGTTCTTGCAACAAATCTTCCCATAAAACTTTTCCGTCCCACTCTAAAGGTTGAAAGAGGGCCACCTCTATGCAGCCAAGACGCAGACTATTGGCCATCGTCGACCGTTGCGCGGTCTTTCGGCCTGGTCGTTAGCCGAGGCCAAGGATCTAATCTTATCAATCTCCCCACTTCCTACCATCCACCACTGGATCAGGTGCCGCTTCGTCACGAGGAGCGCGCTCCGTGCCGCACTTCGATCGCTCAGAACTCGAACCACTTCTTAGCCATCGCATAAACCCCTCACCCACCCATCTCATACCCGTCGCTCATAAATAGTCGTATCCTCGCTCGTCGTACTGCGTGTCTACGCCACACTCGCAACTCCGTTTCAGAATCAGATGCTAAGCAGGCCGACGTCACCATGAAGCTGTCCACCGTCGTCGCGGGCCTCTCCGGGGTTGCCGGTGCCGCCCAAAGCCCGCTTGCGCTGTTCGACAACTCGGCCGAGGTGAAGCGGATCCCTACCAGCTACGAATCGGCCGTCATGGGCCGCCGCATCCTCGCTCTGTCCAAGCTCGCCACCTTCTCAACCGTCTTCCCTGACTCCTCGGAGACGCTTGAGAAGCGCCCTCATCATCTGGGAGGCGTACCTGTTGGTCTTATGGACTACGTCGCGGACTGTGAGGATGAAGGCAACCCAACCATTCTGGCCATCAATATCGGCACGAGCTTCAAGAACGTCCGAGCTGGATCCAACATCACTCTATCCCTGCGATGGACGCCTCCATATCCTCCAGCGAAGCGCATCTCGTTCTACTCCAGGCTCTCCGCGCACATCCCCTTTCTCTCCCGCGATTGCCCATACAACACGGCAGCAGAGCATCCTGAGATCCCAGACACCGTGCCATACTCGGCGGCTAACCTTCCTCGCTTCTCCCTGATCGGCTACTTGGAGAAGATCGACGTGACTGAGTCCACGGCGACGGACCTTGCGGTGTGCTACACTAAGAAGCATCGGGATGCCCGGTACTGGCTACCTGGCAACCGCATCCACGAGAGCGAGTGGGTAAGGCTCGTTGTGACGAACGTGTACTGGATCGGCGGATTCGGAGACAGGGCCTACATTGGTTGGATCCCCGTCGACGAGTGGAAGAGCGTGTCGAAGGCTGAATGGGAGTCGATCCATTTGCCGGGTGAGAAGAAGGGCTGGAGTGAATGGAGCATCGACCAGGCTGGCGAGCTGTAAGGGATTCGTATGTAGGCATGCACCGTGTCTCGGGCGCCTTGTGAGCTATGCCTGCCGACTCCCGTGCCTACGCTTCGTTGATGACGAGGACGTAGGTAACACATGTTGTAGAGGACTACACCAGATAGTCTGCTACCCCGAATGAGCATCATTTCAAGGATGGCACCAATCTACAAGGCTTTTAACTCCTCTACGAGTGATTCTGGGTTGTGGTGCACCGAGATCCACGACTATCTAGCGACCAACCTGGGAAAGGTTGGGCTCCCGGGAGGCTCCCAGCAGCGCACGCCATTGTGGAGGAGAAAGTGCCATCCTGAACTGTATGCATTCAAGTGTCATCACCGCACAGTGCTTGGAAATGCAAATGCAAATGAGGCGCTCGTCTCACCGTCATCTCCGGTACTCTTTTCTCCGTCCCTTCGTACCAAGATTGGAGAAGGGCAGCCATTTGACGGCTGAGAATCATCTGGTGTGCCGTAACGGGCGCTCGGCTATCAGCAGCCTGCAGGCACGGATACAGAGAAGCTGCAGGGAGCGAGAGGGTGGCTGCATTTGTTTCCGGTGGCACAACGTGGGAGGTGCAGAAGCTGCTGACCACAAATCATGTCCTCCCGCGAATTGCACATGATCCCTGAGAAACAGGCTTTCAGAACGAGCGGAAGACGTCGACTGAGACAAACAGAGGTCTTTACAGGCAAGCGGGTGTCGGAAGTGGTTGCTCTCTGCCGCGGGTGCACCACATCAGAGCTTCCTGTGCCGGGTTTTGTCGGAGCAGGAGGTTCCAACGCCGCCATCCGCAGCAGGGGATTCGAGGTATTGTTACCCGTGTGCGACTCTTGCTGCCAATAACCTGCGAGTATATTCAATGTGCGCCCAAAGCCGCTTGTCGCGCGAGGATATAGGGCTCGGGTGGTGGGCGGCTTTGGGCAAGCGACGAGCAACAGCCACTAACGGAGCCGGAGCCAAATGCTGGACGGGTGCCCGCTGGATCAGCCCAGTGCAAGATGCCACGAGCCATGCGCAGCGCTGGGCCCTGGGCGAGCGGTCTCGGATTCCCCTGCCCCTGGGCCCTAGCTGTGGGCGGGATGATGTCGGATCCGAGCCGCGCAGACGGATCAACATGCCCGCGTCTCCACGGCGCCATCAGCTATTACTATTACCTCAGCCATCAGTCACCAGCCATCAGCACAGGCGGCGCAGCGTCAGCAGAGGACAGCTCGAGGCTCACGATCCTTCCAGAACGCAGAGCGCGCCCGGTTCGGAATCCGAACTGCCCAGCCAAGCATACGGTGGAGCTCGCTGCTGCAGCTACGGTTGCGGTGGCGGGCGTCGAGCAGAACGGGCAATGCAACGTCGAGCGCGGGGGTGCCCGCAGTGGCCGGCGACGGGCGGGTCGCCGCAGATAGGCCGCAGGTACTGCAATACCAAGAGCGCAGATCGTCGGTACTTCTCGGGCAGCAGGCGGTACTTGGAGCTTCCCCGCTGGCTGCTATCTAGGCCCGCCCTTTAAGCTGCCAGCTCTGTCTCGCCACACACCCCGGCGCCTCCCCTCCCCTTCGGGGCTCCCGTTGGTTTGCGCGTACGCCAAATTGCGCCCCTACTAATTCCCCGTGCCACCGTGGCACACCCGGAACCTTGAACCTATCGAGAGCCCCCGTTTCCGCGGCGCTGCCCGTTAGATCGATCGCATAACTCGCCTGGCTGGAATTACGCAGGGCACTCTGGCGCTGTCCGCCCACCCCGGCACCCTCTGTGCCTGTGCTCGCCTCGTAGCTTCCCAGGGTCCCGCTGTTATACCACAGTATCCGGTACCCCGACTCCCTAATTAGGCGCCATTAACGGTACCCACTTTGCCCGGCTCTGGCACCGGAACCTCCTCTCATCGCGTTTTGTGTCTCTCTCTCTCCGACGTCCTGCCATCCCACGAGTCTTCAGCACCTCGTGCCCTCCTCCGCACCCTTCCTGTGTCGCCATATCGAAGGCCGTTGCACATCCATACTTGCGGCCTGCTGCCATCGAGGTGCTGTCGAGAATCCTTCGCCTCGGCTACCGCTCGTCGCATCAGGTGCCATCAGACGAAGCAGACCGCCTTGGAGCGTCTCCGGGCGTCTCCGGCCAAGCCTGTTCACCTGGACGTCGCACGAAGACCCCGAACTACCTCCTATAACTTGCCACATGCCTTGAGCGGGATGGCTGCCCGTCGATCGTCCGAATCATGACCTCGAGGCCCCCAATGGGCGTTCCGCCGCGTCAACCCCAACGAGCGCTTAGCTCGACGCTGGCGGTCCAACGACCCGCCCATCACCAGCGGTCTCTGTCGCAGCAGTATCTCTCCACGTCCACGTCGCCGATACGCAAGGACGCCCATCCCGATGCGACCAACGAACCTGTCGATGCGGCCCAAGGTCGCCATCATGCCTCAACTCCGAGGCGCGGAGGCTCCAAGCTGCGGCTGGAACTGTCCAACGAGCTGAGCACTGGGCCCGTGGCTGCCATCGAATCGCCGCAGAGCCTTACGCCGTCGCGAATGATGCCCGTGTCCGAAGCCATGGAGATGGACAGCATGAGCCCTGCCCTTTCTCGCGCCTCCCAACAGGAATCCGACAACGTTCCGATGCCCCTGCCACGACGCCGCCCACAGACATCCCAAGCCCCCGTAGGGACGCCTCGAATATTGACTCCCGCGCCGTCGCAAATCAAAAAAGATCCTCGACCGAAACCATACACCGTCGAGGTCCCGGGCGCCGCGCCGCGCTTCGTTTCGACTAATCGACATGACGCCACGGCTCGGGACCTCTTCAGCAAGGGGCTCTTCTCAGGGAATGCCGATTTTTTTCCTTGGTCCGGCCGTCACCATGAGGATGAATGGAGCCCCGAGGCGATTCAGAAGGGAACCTGGGACCGAGGCAGCCAGAATGAGGCGGCGTCGGCCCGGTTGGCCATCTTTCCTGCCCTGAAGCAGAAGAGCGGCCTCAATGCTTTGTCAACCATCTTCATGGGAGTTCTCAACCAACGGAGGCATCGAGGCCAGATCACTGCGCCTTCAACCTTCAAGCCGCCGCCTCGGGTCACGCTGACCGACACCAAGCGCGAGGTCTGGCTCAAGGATTTGGCAAACCCAACCATCTCGCTTCGACGTCTCAGCAGGACAATACCCCACGGGATTCGGGGAAGAACGCTCCTCGATCAGTGCTTGAACAAGAATGTGCCCACGGAGCGCGCTGTCTGGCTCGCCAAGTGTGTCGGTGCCAACGAGATTCGAGCATTCAAGAGGAAAGGCGCTGGAGGCGCATTCGTCATGGGCGGAGAGTCCAAATGGGTGCGAGATTGGACAGTCTTCGTCGAGCAATTTGTCGAAGCGGTGGTATCGGCTTTCGGAGAGGCGGATTGGAAAGCGAGAGTGACCTATGCGTAAGAGCTACCCATTGCATCCTATTTTATGACTGTATGGCTAACGTCCTGGCGCAGAATTCGGCTGGCGACAAACTTATATTCTGAACAGCTTCTAGACCGCGACCACTACTTGGATTGGATCATGTGCGGGTTGGAAAACAGTTCTCAGTCGAGATTACCCATGTGGATATTAATCGCCCAGATAACGTGGGCCGATCTTCTTCGCTCGAGAAAGTACGGACGCCGACTGGTCTATGCTTTACTCGGGCATCTTCAAACCGTACGTGCCTCAACCAATCTTGCATATTGTCGTCCCAAAGCTGACCTGATAAAGATATACAATGACCCCGATCGCGACATCTTAATACAATTGTCAGGCCAGCTCTCGAGCTTGTTGAAGGGCCTCCTTCAAAACAATTCCGAAAGCTTTTTGTCTCCGAGTTTCTGGCCAAAGTATCGAGAAGCTTTGAGATCGTCACTGCCCGTCGGTGATGGCGTTTCCCAAGGCGCATATCATAAAGTCAACGCGAGGAATGCGCGGCTCTTGGTGGCGAATACCACCTCGGCGCCAGCGGGCCGGCAAGACCTTGTTCAGCTTCTGGATTTGGCTACTCGAGGCCAAAACGATGACGACCTTGCCGCGAAATGCTGGGAAACCCTCGACGACAAGCTCGAGATCGTCAAAATTACTGTGGACTGGGCTACATCTCCTCACCGGCCTGGCCTTGCCAAGATTTACGTGGCTGTAAGGCTTCTCCAGACATGGACACCATTCAACGTCAATGCCACTCAGCCAATCCTGGACATTCTGAGCGACATGCCTCCCTCAGATATGCGTCGCAGCAAAGGTGTCTTCCACCTCGTCTCGGAACTCGTTCGATGCCGTCTCTTCTCTGTAGCTCAGTACATGCAGTGGCTCATCGGGCGTGGTGGATTGCACGATGCCACCGACATCGACCCAAACGACGGGCCTTGTGCCTCAAGACTACTCATCGAGCTACCCGTCTACTGCTTGTCTGAAAGCCAAAAGGCTCAAAGGAGTAACCTTCTCCGACGAGCCGGACAGTATTCGACGACTGACGAAGCAAATGATATCTCGAATGCCTTGAGATGTGTGGACGACACGCTGGGCCTGTCTCCTCACCTAGCCAACGTCGAGATTCAAACGAAATGCCTGCCCCTGAAAAAGCTACTTCGGCGAGTCTCGAGCAGCAGCAAGGCAGTTCAGACTGCTATTGGTGCGCATCTTCGCGATGTATTTACGGCCGAGCTCCTCGGAAAAGTCGATTCCGTCATCGCTTTGTCTCTATTCCACTCCGTTCGCGCCATGCTGGAAACCATCGAGGACTTCTTGATGCTGTCACACATCTTGAAGGTGTGTTCTGCCGCTTCAGATGTGGATGTCTTGGCAGCAAGCGTCGATACTATCAACTCGCACCTGGAGGTCTTTATGGCCGTGGGGTGTGTGGATTCCCTGTTTGGGACCTTTCTTGACAGACTGAAGGCTGTCAACAACGAGCAAGGAGTTGTTGCCCGGCCCCTGCTGGCGGCGCTGTCTAGCCTGGCGCGGCGTCTGCCTACTCAAGAGGAGGTTGCCAAACAACTGGTACGGGAACTGGCCTTGAGTGATCGAAGCAATGCCATCGATGCATGCTCCCCCGTCTCGGACAACATGGCCATGCAAAATCAAGGCGCAGATGGCGAAGCATCGGAACAAATCGATAAACTGCTCGCCAGCGGAAACACCATCGACCACCCGACGATGAATCGCCTGTTTCGAAATATTATCCCCAAAGTGGAAGCTGGTTGGGCTAAGAGAGACGAGAGCCGAAGGGTCTTCGCGTCGCTCCTGACCAGGCTCCGGATATTCGACACCCAGCATTTCGACAAACTCATGGCAGACTGGGCCAGCCATATCCGGACATTGGCGGACCGGCCCCCGCTTTTGGAGCTCTTCCCGCTCTTAGCCAGTCTCGGGTGTCTATCGATCTCTACCATGCTTCACACAGCGAGCTTTGGAGCCCCTGCGGTAGAAAATGCACCACTGCATCCGGACGTCGCACCGCCTGGGTCGGCAGTCTATCTGCAAGAACTCCTGCAACTACTCGTAACGGCCTTACCCAAATCTACGACGCTCGACAGTGACGAAGTATATCGATTCGAGATTCAGCAAAAATCGGCAAGGTCGGAACAGCCCAAAGGGCTACTCATGTTGATAAGGAATGCGCTAGTTGAGTACTCTGCGCTGCGAGAGCGTGCTCCCGGCCGCGACTTTCTGCTCGACGACGCCGCGTGTGAGGAACGCCTCCTGGAGACTCTCAGGTACCTGGTTGTGGCAGACTCTACCGCAGTGGCACAGGTCTTGAATATTGGTAGCTTGCCGATTGGTGCGACCTCTATGGTTGAAAAGCTTATCGCCAAACTACTTGTGCCGGACGACAACGGCGATTCAAAGACGTCCTTCGACGAAATTCTGGGCCTCGCAAACGAGCTGACAATGCCATTCTGCCAGCTCAAGCTCAACGTGGACCTCTCGGCGCCGCAAAGAAGCTCTGGGGACACGGAAGCCGACAACTCGTCGCGATTTGAAGCATTTGCCAAGGCAATGGATCGCGCAATCGAGGCCAGAAACATCATGTGGACGAGCATGCTGCCGTGCTTGAGCCAGGATATTACTCGGAATTTGAGCAGTCAGGCCCATCTAAGGTTCTTGGACTTGATACCGTCGCTCAAGTCAGCGAGCGTCGACGATGACGAAATCAGCGAGCACCGCGTTCACCTTGCAGAGAATCTGCTGGGCGTGCTGGAGGCCATCAATTCTGGACAGCTTCCACCTAAATCGGCCCAGCTCACGGCTAACCTGGTAGAGAAGCTTTCCGACCTGTGGGAGATCATTGCTTCGAAGGACGAGGACCGAGTACACATGCGCAAAGAAGTCCTAGGCCATTGGCTACCTATGCTCTTGAGATTCCTTGTTCTGAGCAGTGTGTCTGGGGAACCTTCACAGAATCTAAACACGCAGCCAAGTGCCTCGAAGATACCGCTTCTGCCAAATCAGGAAGCCAGGGCAAGAATCATCCTAGTCCTCTGCGGCCTTCTCCTCGAGCTCGATTCCCAGCCACAGACCGCTCGGGGCGCATTATCGCAGGAAGTGTTTGACATTGCCGTGGTGCTGGTCGATGCACTGCCAGACGATCTCCGAACTCATTGCGCCAAGCTCATCCTCTACATGCCTGGCGGCACAGCGAGCACGAGCACGACGTCTGACGCGCGGCTGTACTACCTCTTCAGTGTGCCGCAGCCCTCACTGGCGGAGAACATGAAGCTCGCACACAGGGACAAGGCATCCATCCCTTACAGCGCCGCCGCCAGGGGCATGGGCGCCATGTACGGCATCGGGCCGGCGTCGCAGGAGCGGCTCACCCCGTTTACGCTCCGGCGGTGGGAGATTCTGAGCGAGCCCACGCCCAATGTCGGCGAGAACGACACGAGCCTGAGCCTTGGCCTGTTTGAGGCCATCAAAATACAGTGATGGCCTTTCGTGGTTTGTAAACTGGGTGTCAGGAGCACATCATAGCAGAGCTTATCCTGGGGAGACGACATGTTTTATATTTGGGAGCAGTGTTTACTTTGTCCTTTTCATGTTATTTTTTATTGGGTACGCATTTCTCGACACGAAATACCCCCGCAGTACGACGTCATGAACACGGCAAAGAGCGGAAACGTTTTACATGGAAGGATACAGCAGATATGCATGGTGAAGCAGTGTTTTGTTGGAGGGTTTTCGGATGGGTCTTGCATGCATGCAGGTGGCGTTGACGAGTGAAGATAGCATGGGGAGTGGGTGTCTTGCGTGTAACATCTGTAGGGCGGTTAGGGAATTGGAAGCGTACTGCTCAGGCTCTGAGTCGTATTCCTTGCCTTTGCTGTGACCACGGTGCTGGCGTGAAGAATGTTTTATGTTGCCACGCCTGGCAGTGTTCAAAGTAGACTCTGGCAGTGAGCATGCGTGACACATTTGCGGCGATGTTGAGATTACGGTGTTTGGGCTTTACCTCGCTAGACTATCCTACCACGGCACCTCCACTGTGCTGCAAGATCTGTCGAGCCCCGTGGGCCAAACAACGACGAGGAGAAACACGAAAAGATGCATTAAACGCAGGCAAACGCAACTTAACCTCCTTTCAAATACTCATACACGACAAAGGAGACCCAATGCGGCAACTAAAACCACCCAAACACATGTACGGCTAAGAGAAGAAAGGTAAGAAGAGCAGAGGCGCTAGGCCTGGGGCCGCGGCAGCTCAGTCGTCGTCAAAGATCTGGTACGTGTTCTGCAGGATCGTGTCAATGACCCTGATCTGCCAGCCCGCGTCGGCGATGGCGGTGCTGGGGTCCGAGCCCATGAGCGTGGGGCCGAAGATGACGGCCAGGTTGTGCGAGTTCATGCGGTTAACGTGCGAGTTGTCCATGACGCGGTGGAGGTGCAGCGTGAGGGCGCGCAGCGTGGCGTAGTTGGGGTCGGGGAGGGCGTTGATGATGGCGTGCAGGGAATCACGGCGGACAATGTCATCTTCCTTCTCTGTCGAGGCGGGCGGCGTTAGTAACGGGATCTGCATTCGGGGTAGCTGGACGGCATTGCTTACTGGCCGCGAGGATGAGAGCATCGTGATGCTCGTGGGTCAGGAGCGGGTCCGGCAGGTCGCGCAAGAACTGCTTCAACAGGCCCGTCACGCTGTTCACGTCATGGAAGAAGTTTTCGGGGTTCCGGAAGTCGAGAGCAGGACTCGAGGACTCTGTTGGGCGGTTAGGGTCAGCACGTCAAAGGACAGCGGAGCCTGATGAAGCCAACGTACCTGCGTCGAACATGCCCTTCAGTTTGTTGATGTGGTTCAGCGAGCCAGACTGCCGATAGATGCCTTCGAGTCCCAGCCCAAACAAGTCGACGGCCTGGATGCACTGGTACACGACCATGGGCACGGCGAGACCGTCCCTCTCATACAGGCGGTTCAGGGAGACTCCATACACTGGTTTCGCTGGCGCAGCCATACTCTGAGCGGGCGGGCCCTGGTTGGGCGCGGCATACCCGGGAGGAGCATTAGGATGGCCGCCAGCACTAGGCGGGGCTTGGAAAGGAGAGTTAGGCTGCTGAGGCGAGCCCTGCTGAGCAGGCGGCTGGGTGCCCTGGAAAGGCAGAGCCCCCAGCTGCGGCGGACCCTGGGAGGCTACTGTGCTCCCATTGCCGTACCGGGGCGCCGGCTGCGCGGAGTTTCTCGAACCAAACTGCTGCTGCTGTGCGCTTGGTTGATTCAGCATATTGCCCTGACTGAAGCTCCTGGTATGAGGCTGCTGGAATTGCCGTTGGTCCATGGGAGGCATGCCCTGGTTCATCGGGCCTTGAGGGCCGCTGGGTGGCCCAAAGTTCCCAGTACTGCTTCGTTGACCGACAGAGGACGGTTGCTGAGGGCCTGGTCCCTGCTGGCCGGCAGGTGGGCCGACAGCCTGAGGCATGTTGAAGCTCTGTGGCGTGATTTGGCTTATGGATGAAGTCGTCGGGTTGAGGATCTGGGATACGGTCAGTTAATGGTTGTTAATAATGGAGATACAAGGGCATGTACAGGATTCCGTTCGTATTTAACTTCATATTGCGGTTGAACCTTGGTATGCTGAGCCGCAACGAACTCGTTCAGGTCCCGCACGTTGTCGATGGCCGCGACGGCCTGGCGCAAGCTGCGAGGCTGGGGACTGGTCTCGCCCGCTGGGCTCTGAAACGGGCTTACGATCAACCCATTGCCCAGAAGGAGCTTTTCGTTAAAAGCAGCTGTAAAGATCAGTCAGTATGATGGCAGTCAAAACTCTATGCGAAGGCATCACTCACCAAACTTCTGCATCTGCATGGTGACGCCCGAGTCGGTCTCTGCGATGAGCTCCTGAAGTGCCTTGACGGCTTCGGGACGAGCCGAAGTGACGAGGTGTGACTTTTCGGCCTGCAAGGCATTGACGTGCCCTTGATACGTCTGGTCCGCACCCTGAACCTTCCTGAGCAGGTCTTCCTCCTGCTGCGCGGCCGACTTGTGCGCCTTGAAGGCGCCAAGCACCTTGCCGCCGCCTTGCCTCGACTCGCCCGTCCTGGCCCTGTCGTACTCCTCCGCGAGCGAGTCGTACTTGGACTTGCTCTTGCGCATTTGCTGCTCGAGGTCGGCCACCTTTTGCTCGGCGGCCATGCCGTTGGTCTTCCAGCTCTTGCGGCCGCGCTCGGCGTTGGCGGCCAGCTCAAGCAAGTCCTCGTGCATCTGGTGGAGGGAAGCGGCGAACTGCAAGCCGTTGTCGGCCATGCGGTCGTGGATGATGAGCATCTCGTCGAAGGACTGCGCGAAGGAGCCCTGTCGGTGCTCGGGCCGGCGCGAGCTGTCCGAGGTGTGGCGGCAGATCTTTTTGAGGCCCTGTGCGTGGTCGTCCTCGAGGACGGATCGTTTCTTAAGGAAGAGCGCATATTCCTACAAAGGGTAAGCTTCAGCCAGCCGGCAAGCGGGCGACTTATTCTGGGCGCAAGTACCTTTGCTGAAGCAATGCTTTGCTTGAGACGGTTCAAGAGAGTTGGGATGCCGAGCTATTCGGTGTCAGCACCTTCCGCAAATGGATCGCGATGCACTGGAATTACCTCAGAGGCCATCACATCGCTGACCTGCTTCGACAGCGCCGGATCGATGCCCGGCCGAGGAGGCTGTTCCTTCTGGCCAAGAGGCCCTTGGGTTGGCGGTGGTACGCCATCGCCACCCTCACCGCCCTGCTTCGCGCTCGAAGGGTGGTCAGCCGCCGAGCCGTCGTTTTCGAGCTGCTGCTGGGTTGTCGCAGCCTCGGCGCCTGGCAGGCTGTCGCGCTGCTGCGGAGGGTGCGGCAGGGCGTCGTCGTCGCCCGAAGTGCGGAATTCGGTCATGTTGAGGCTCCCCGAGCAAAGCAACAAGTGCGGGGGTTAGGTTTGCCGCTGGAGCAGCCTCGTCTCTTCCGAGGAGGATGAGAGACGGCAGCTTGCAGTGCCCGTCGCCGTCGCCGGGTCGGCTCGAGACACCAGGCGTCTTCGGCGAAGCGAGGCCTGCGCGGGTGGAGGTGGACAGGAGGCGTATGTAGTGGGTTATCGCCAACAGGAGGCTGCTGCGACGCTCTCGGGCGGGCCCAATTCCGCTGCCCCGTGACTCGTCAGCGCCCGATGCAGGCGCAGGCGCAAGCGCAAATGCTGGAGGTGGTGAGAGGGGGTTGAAGGACACGGCGGCCGTCAGGCTGTGGAGGTGAGGTTCGTACGCGTGGACGCAGTTGAAGTGTGGCTTCAGTTATTCCCGCCGCCAGGCACGGAGTGACTAGCAGTCTAGCTGCGGCGAGGTATGACGACGGGCAGGCCACAGTGGCGTGGCGCTGGCGCTGGCTGGCCGAACCCCAGGCCTGAGCGTTGGCCTACTTGTAGCCTAGGTGCCCAAGCACGTGGCACTAAGCCCGCTCGGGTTTTGCTGCGGCTCGCCTCGCCGGCCTTGGTTTGCAGCGTTGCGAAACACACGGCGCGGGAGCCCGGGTCCATAAAACCTGATACGGACGCTTCCCGCATGTGTTGTGTGCCTCGCCGCGCCCGGCCAGGCATCGCGCCGTTTCCGAATGGCAACTTGTGACATCCGGAGGCCGAGGCGAGCCATGGCAGCTCTTGTCCCTTGAATTTCCCCTCGGGGATGGACGCTCCCAAAGCGGCTGGTTTGGTTTACGGGCAAGGATTGCGCATCAAGTTTAGAAATGCTCTGCTGCTGATCTGGAGTGATTGTCGCGACCTGCATCCTGCAATCGACGCCTGATACTCGCCCTACGGAGCGCATGTCTCCGACTGGTGCGTCAAGAGTGCGGCTTGACAGAAGCATGCGCTCGCCCTTCGCTCTGAAGCGCGAGGCCAATACGGGAAATTTCAACGAGAATACTACGGGGAAAATGACAGCAACATGCAACACGGTAGCATTCAAGTACCGTTCGCCGCCTTCGACTTCCAGCTGGTCGATGGTTGTGCTCCAAAGCTGCGGAGGCCGAGGATCTGGGACTGCCAGGTCTCGACGGCCCCGTCCCCTTGAGCCTTTCCACGCCTTGCCATCGAGAATTCTTCCATCCGCGGCCAAGTCTCTGCATAACCTCACGAGCACCGTCTTGCCAGGCAAACAGTCGAGGATGATGACCGATGAATGTTTTTCGGATTCCATAACCGTAAGCGATGAGAATGAGCCTAGATATTTTCCGACCAGAAAGCCTGCCGGTTGCTCTACTTGACGGTTCGTCCGTCAAGAGACAGTAGCCCAGCGCCTCAACCCCGAAGGATCGACGACCCGAGCACGCATGCTCCTCTACCCATCCCTCGTCTTCATACAACCAACACCCGCTCCCCCATTGTTGTTTATCGCAGGCGGCGGGCCTCACGCTCGGACTCGAGCAGGCACAGGATGTCGTCCTCGCGAACTGTAGGAAAGCACATGGCAAGTCAGCTCCTCCGCCGCATATTCGTCGCTCTTGGGGGGTGAGGTTCGCAAGCATACCAGGGCCCTTGACGTTTCGGATGATGGATCGGGTCTGGTCGTCCATGAACTCGACGCGCACCTGGGTGACACCACCGCGAGAGCCTGCGAAATAATCCCAATTAGCCATCGTGTCGTTGTGTCGCCCCGCCGTCGTCGCGCATGAGAAGAGCATTTCTGCAGCGTCTCTGACTCCGGCGGCTCGAGGGAAGTTTTGGCGTCGTACCGGTTCGGCCGAGAACTCGGGTCACCTTGACCAGCTTGACGGGGGCCTTGGAGGAATCCATTGTGATGTGTGTGATTTGTCGTGCTGTGCTCGCGGGCAGACGTTGAATGGTAGAGGCGGCGAGACAGGAATTTGACGAAAGATTCGCTTCGGTGTTGAAAAGTGGATGCACCTATTTTGTGCCTTCACCAGGGTTTTCCGCGCCGTGGTGCATCATCCGCCCCACCACGCGATAAAGTCACGTGCATTTACCCGAAGCCCCAAATTCTGCCGAGTTTGATCCGCAGACGCAGGCGCTGGGCGGAAAAGCGGTCGGCCCGGAGGAGATCCGTCTGCTTGATCAATCCTCTCAGCGATTGCCTAAAGCGGTACCGTTATGTGCCAGGCACTCTCCGCGGTGGGTCTGTTTGCCCTCGTCGTGTGAGTGCTTGCCGTCCGACGCCCGGCTTGCCGAACGAATATTCTCCGAGACTAGAAGCAAACGTGGCAGATCGCACGGGATTTGCGCTTTGCTGAAGACGGCCACGTCCGGGAGCCTGGTTCAAAGGCATCGAGCTAGAGCGGCGCGATGCGAAATGTGGTGAGGCTTCGGGCCTTCACCGTCGGGCTGCTTTCTTTTGACGTCTGATTCGGGCCTCACCTCTCGACCTTCCTGTCTGAAGCAACGCCATCTCCGCCGGTGAGTTGAAGGGCGTTTCACCCGACTCCACATTGGCCGACAACACAGCCCGGCAGGCCCCAATCCCCCCGACCACCAGCCTCAGTGTTGATCACAAAGCCACCCTGCCGCGAGCCGTCTTGCCGCGTCCCTTGTTTCCTCACGATGAGCGCCCTGGTGGCTAGGGTCGCACCTTATATCCGGTGTTACCGCTCTTGCGTGTTCGTACTTGTGACAAATCGGGCCAGGCGCATCTCATCTGCATCAAGTGTCTCGGATCGGCAGGGCTTGTCAACTTGTTTTCTGTTTGTGTAACCTATCATGTAACACAATGGCCAGTCCCTTGCTTCCGTGGTGAGCTAATCTCCCAGGTCACTGTACTCGTAAGTCGTAAACTGCAACAAGCCGGTTCTCAACTTGGAATAGCATCAGCTGCAAGGTAGCCGCAGCACGTGCAGTCTACCGTGTTGTCGGTCAATACCTGTTATCCAGGAGGGCGAATCTAACGTTCACTTTGCCTATTTGCCAACAACTTTATGCAGCGATAATATCTCTGGTATGCCAAGCGTGGGCTGCTCTTCGACCGCCGATACTCGTAAAGGAGTGTCTCACCTGCCCTTCTGAATCGCGCAAGGCGACACCCCGTATTCGGGCTGTTTTCAGAGTGGGTAACTCCAGAAAGATCCCGGCTGACAACCCAACTCTTCTGTCTCCCTCGCAAGCTTCCTATAACACAACGTATGGCCATGACCACAGCACAAAGAGTGTTTGAGAAAAGACTGCAAGTGGCAATATGGTGGCTTCAGGTCTACGCTCCTTGCTTTGATGATACACCTCCCTCGAGAAACATGGCCGAGAAAAGTTTGTGATGCTCAAGGTCTCTATGACAACATATCTTGCTCCAACTCGTCTTCGTCCGCATGATTCACCACCATTTCGACGGTCAATGAACACTATTCGGACACTGAAAGTCAAGAGTTGCGGGACGCCATCCTCAGATAGTGGACTTCATCTGTAACCACCACACTACTCGTACATGATGAAAGAATCTTGATCTGTGTATATTCAACAATCTCCGCCGCCTTCCATGGCGTCAACTATTTACCAATGTCTATCGCTGGAACATATTGAAATGCATCTTGTCATGAAATCGGGTAAGCCGTGATGGGCAATCAAGTAGGTGGCCCCAAGTGTCGGGCAGGAAAAATGCAGGGTGTTGGTCGACCCGAGCGTAGTGTCAATTATAATGGGTTGATCGAGCGCCCATATTTAGAGCGATGCACCCTATTCTTGGGTCACAGTTGATTCATCATCAGTCTTGACGGCGCTGGGCCAACTCGGCGCCGGTATCAAGGCGTACTTGAGGCTGTCCTTGTCTTCGAGCTCCTTGCAGAGGACTTGGATCGCAAGATTCCAGCGTGCGGTCAATCGAGACTGTCGGGCTTGAAAGACGGTGTCAACAGCCACTTCTTCGCGCGCAAAGTTGCCCTCGACCTTGCGTCTATTGGATTGTTGCTCAATTGCGAGTTTTTCAAGCTCAACTTCATGGCCGTCCATGAGCTCCTCCATCCTCTTGGATTGACGATCCCGGATCATGTTGATCCTGGACTCGTGTCGCCGTTGCATCTCATCGCGGAGTTTGTACTGATGATCTAGGTCTCGCAAATTCTGCTCGGTGACCACACGAGGCGGCATCTCGAGCCCACTCAGATTGCAGCCTGGCCCGTCGCAGTAGGCCTGCATATGCTTTATCCGGAAGTTGATACTGCGTTCGCTCTGTTCGAGGTTAGATCGCAACTCCATCTCCTCGGCGATCTGACTGTCCTCAAGCTGAGCTGTCGCTTTTGCGTGCTTGTCCTTCAACTCCTCCACTTGCTTCGCCTCATTTTCTGCGAGAGAAATCTTTTCTCGCCATTGACGCATCTCCATGGAAGTCTTCATCTTGGCCATGAACTCGCAAAATCGCTGCATCGCTCGGTTTTGCTCTTCTCGAAGACCTTGGACATCAGGGTGCTCTGCTGAACGCTTCTCGGCAGCCTCCTTCTCTGCTGTGGACGCCGCTGCCAAATGGTCCTGCGCTGTCTCCGTTTCTTCGGAATCCTGGCATCCCCGAGGCTCTTCCTCGTTGCTGCATATGTTTGGACAGCCGACAATTACATCCCAGACTCCCCCACAGACAGAACAGAACTCAGCCTTACATCCACAGGTCAAATGCGTGGACCCTTGACGGTGCTCGACCTGGCCCCGACAATTGTAGCATCTCCTGCATTCCGGATGGGCTCCCTGGCCGGGCTCTGTTTCCACTTCGCAGTCCTTAGGACATTGTTGTCCGATGGGATGAGCATCTTCCTTGCAAATATCGCAAACCCTTGTGTGACACTTGCGACATGTGACGGTAAAAGGGGCCTTGGGGTCCACTTGCTTTGGATGCGGGATGAACTCGCCGCAGGAAGCGTTTGAGCAGAATATCCTCGATTCCCACGGGGTGTTGAACTGAACTACTGCCTTGAGAAACGTTTCTTGCGCCACTGTGTCGAGAACCGCCTGGATATTTGCAGCTGGCACCGGTGTGCAACAACGGGGAGGCATTTTACTTTCATCCATGATCGCTTGCTCGGCCAGCCTTCTCAGGCATTCTGTGCAGAAAGAATGACCGCAAGGGAGATTTTGCAGTGGCGTTGAGGCAGTAGCGTCGGTTCGACAACCTGTACATGATCTACGTGAGACGGTCAGCACTCAACCATCTACCCGCGAGACGGACCTAAGGAAAGACGAAGAGGCGTGCGTACGATGCTGGAGTGAAGGAGCGGCTCGGTTTCTTCCTTAGCTTCATCCTGCTCCTGATGCTGGAAAAGCTCTTTCTAGTACTGAGACTAAAAATGCTTTGGGGGGAGTCTTCGCCTGCCGTAGACAACTTGTGCGACCTAGACGGGTCGAGCGTCGGACCATCTTGCGCAAGAAACTTTTCATAGGGATAAAAGCTCAAGGCACTGGATGACTTTACCGTGGCGACCAAGCTGACTGGATCTGGACTCGGTGGACCAAAGATGGATGAGTGTGGTGTGAGATATGTGCTCGCAGAGCCGTCAGATGCCGTAGAAAAGGTTCGCTCCTGTGACGTCGATTCGCTAGATTCAGAAACGGCCCTGGACATCTTCCGCCTGTAGCAGCAGATCGATGGTAGAGTTGTCTTGATTCCGAGTGCGTTTGCTTTGGCTACCAATTCTTGGTCAAGATTGGTTTCCGAATCCTCGACAGGGAGCTGTAGCACTTCTGTGAAGTACTCAGCGTCGCCAAGCTCTGGTATAGGAAATTTTTCGTCCATGACTCTCTGATTCGTATTCGTAGCCGTGGATCTGTCGTCCAGATTCGCACACAGCGAATGAGAAGAGCAAAGGCCGACGTCCTTAGATAGGCTAAAGGACACAAGCGTCGCCAAGGGCGAGGTGATTGGGGGGGAAGCCACGGTCAAATAAGTTGTTGGGCAAACGGTAAGGGGCGTGACTGGCTGCGATAAAGGCAGATGGCTTTGGCCTTACGATCCGGTGGTGTGGGTAGTGAAGACAGGTCGGGTTCATTTGAGACACAAGGTCAGATCTGACTCTCGATGTGGCCCGCGCCTTAATGCGGTTGGCCGGCGCGACGATGTTCGGAGCTGGGTGTCTAAGAGCGAGCGGAGGAAGCTAAAGCAAGGTCTCAGAATAAGAAATACGCGGGCTCCAAGGGCGAGTGTGAGAGTCGTCGAGGGCGGCACGCCGTTCAAGGGTTAAGCGCGGGAGAACAGGGCAGGGCGAGGTAGGGCGGGCACGGCAGCGCTGAACAGGTCAGATGGTCGGGTTCAGAGGCATCCGCTCGCAGACCGACAGAGTGGTCGACAGCGGAAGAAGCAAAATGAAAAGCACAAACGCGAAGCGCCTGATGAGCGAGATGAAGCCGCCGTGCGGATGAGGAAGAGCGTGGAGTCGTGGACCGTCGGTGTGTAAGTGGGCATTGGGCAATGATGACAAAGTACGGATAGGATTGCGAAAGCCGCGGCGACACAGGTTGTTGCCTCGGCCAAGGGTAAGCCCGAATCGGGGAGGAAAGAGGTGAGAGGTCAGACCATGCAGGTGACTTGTTGATTCATCAAGTGGAAGCTCGCATCGCCAGAATCCATGTGCTGTCCTCGCCAGCCAGATCCGTCCACCAGGCGCCCGGGCACACACCCCGGCGCATTCGTCTACCATGACGATCGAAACGGTGAATCCTTACTTGTTCGAGCCGTAAACGGGTTGATGGGCTTGTCCTGCCATGCTTAACAACCTCAGAGGCCAATGCCGCGTTGCCGTACGGGGTAACAACGTGACGCCCAAAGACAGGCGCCGCCGCCCAGTCTCAGCACCGGTAGCTTGGGATCGATCATCGCGCGCAAAGCCTCACCTCAGTCTTCACCCGCCGCTGGGATCGCCGGTGGCCGTGGCCCGCCCGGCGGGTTTGCGGACATTGTGTGATTACAGTATCGCAACTTTTGCGGCGAGGAGCGTCCGGTCTCACGATGGCCCCCCAAGCCGGCGTGGAAACAAAAGGAAACAACGAGGCGAAATGACAAAAAGCAACGAGCCGCAGAAACAGTGCGGGCACTGGGCAGCATCACCAGCAGCAGCAGATTGCTGCCTTGTCGGATCTGCCGCCTGAGGCTTTCAGGCCGTCCCAGGGCGGCACAATTGATCGCTGCCAGTTCTCACAGCACCCCTTGTTCTCATCGGTGGCTGTAGAAATCTGTCACCCTGGCTCCCGGGGCCGTGGATCGCCGGTTGTTGATAGTAGCAATGACAAATGCCGAAATCTACTCGCCTCGATAGGAAGCTCGGCATCCTCCAATGCACGGCTTGCATGCCGCCCGGCGCCTCTTGGTCCCAAGGGATTCGGTCAGGGTCTTCTATGCTTGTCTGCATTCAATGCACCTCAGATCCTGCGGCTTCCCTGCCAAGCAGACATACTTGAGGCATCAAATGAATGGTGATTCGCCTCCCAACTTCTCAACGGCTCGTCGCCCTATGCACCCCTCACACCACGAAAAATGTACTTTCTATCATTCGAGGGCTCGGATGATGAAAGGTTGAAGCCAGGGCCACTTCCCAGTTCCAATCAAATCTGCCAGCAGTTACCTATTGAAGCCATCGGTCGAGTGCCCAAGTAAACAATCAACTTCGAGGTAGTGCGACGCCATACGGCCCAACTAGGCATTTGGACGAGAAATGAATCTTTGTACTCCGTATCCGTACATTCAAACACCTCGGCGCTATCGGCTGCAACGCTCTACGAGTACTCCGTACTCCGTACGGGATACGTCGCACCTACCCATCCCAAAGAAGCAATTATGGTGTACGGCACAACGAAAAGCCTCCACATTCGGCCGAAACAGACCTGGCTGGAAATGCCCGAGAAACATCACACACAAAAAGGACATAGCGCCACGGGCCGTGATACCTAGCAAACGGAATTTGCCCGCGGCTCCGCGGCAATGAGTCTTTGTTGAAGCGGTGTGCCATCGAGCGAGGTCGCCATGCATTCCCCGATATGCAAATAAGATCTTGGTATCAAATCTGACATTGGCGCAAAGGCATCCCAACACATTGCATCACTCTCGTGCTTCCGATCCAGCCGTCATTCACCTATGGCATCAACGTCCTTGCAGCATGTACCACAGTTTCCCGGGTTCCCGGGTCTGGATGGGCGTCAGCCAAGATGCGGAGACATTTTGGGGAGCTCGACGCCTGTCTCATGTCATGACCACACTCGACTTGGCAGACCGTCAGCGGCGCCCCGTCCGGCATCGCATCGAAAACCCGAGCTGGACAGGCAAGCTTCTATTTGGCGCTCTCACCTTGGAGGCGCCGAAGGAGAATCTCAGGGGCTATGATGGCTCTCCTTCTCGTTGAACTCTGGCCCCCTCACAGAGTACCCGCTCAGGTATCCGTCATGCCATTCAGGTTGGCAACCCAGAAAAAGAATGGACTGGGCGAACGTAGCTGCAGGATTCCAAATTACCCCCTGCAGATGCGGCACCAGTGTCCGCTGGCGAAGCTACGAGTACTTGGTTCGGATGCCTGAGCTTCCGCAGCACCACTGCAGCCTACTGGCGGCATTCTGCAAGCCTCGGTCTGCAGCCCAACGACTTGATCGAGCGGGATCTGTGGTGAACTCTTATATCACGAGGCTTGATAATGCACCGACGTTCTGCGGGGTTCGCAGAGGAACAACTCGGCAGCCCTCGCCAGTCCTCAATCTATCTCCTCCGTAAGACCAACGCGCATGGCATTCGTCTGCGGTACAGCTATCCTCGAGGATTAGCAACAGTGGTGACACGTCGGCGGCCAGCACACGTTTTCGCGTGACCCCATAGTTGACTCTGACTCTGAGTAGTCCGTAGTGTTTTGTAAGCTGGACATGCGATCAGCGAGCGCAGGCGATTACCAGCTTCCCAAGTCTTGGTCAAAGAGTTCAAAAGAAATCTCGAGATGCACGTGGATACTTTTTTGAGCGCCAAAGATAGTTGAGGTGGAAAGGACGTTTGCTTTTTACCTCCCCAACGGCAGGACGCTGACCGGACGAGTACAAATAAAGAGTCTGAATTCAATGTATTTCTGCCTCAAGATGCCGAAGGAAGAAGACTAAATACACTCGCCAAGCCGGAGCCTAAGAAAGCAAGGACTCGTCAGGCGATGCGTAACAACGGATGTGCGGGCAGGCAGCATCCTTGCTCTTCATTTTAAGTTTAAACTCATATCCATCCAAAGGCAATTCAAAAACCGAATACAAGTCGCGATCAAGGTAAGGAGCGGCGACGATGTTGTATGCGAATAGTAACTCGGGACTCTCGTCATCCGGGTCTTCTGATTTAATATTCTTCTGGGCAATTGCACCGGCATCTGGGTCCTCCACGCTCAAGCCGCCTCGGGTCTTGAGTTTAAAAGGCCTCGATGTCTCCGCTCCGGCAGCTTGAATGGTCATGTCGTATGAGCAGCTGTTCACCACACCTTCATGACCGGTGGCGGCGGTGCAGAGGTTTGCGAGTGCAGCGATGGCCGCTACATATTGAAGGCCGGCTTTAAACATGTTTGAGGATTTTCAGTGATATAATAGCTTCGTATAAATGAGCTTCTATGAGTTCCGGGTTACTACGAAATATTTACTGAATCAAGGCGCCAAATGATCTTTTATATTCACATTGTATCTCTCCATAAATGCATCCTTATACGGCAGTCTTTAGGATCATAACTAGTTGGTAGAGTATAATCCTTGCATGAAGAAGCACGCCATATTGTCGTTCGACACCGGCAGAAGCTACCATGATCGCCGGTGATATGCAATGGAACGGCTGCAATGGGATGATCGCGACGATTGGTGGACAGTCAGGTAGGAGCAAATGTGCCACTGTCTCCCTGAGCCTTACAGGCTGCGAGAGCCGGAAGGCTAGGGAAAAGAGTTTGAATTCGATGTCCGTCCGGCGTCTACCCTAAAGGGCCGAAAGTGAGTGGTTTAATACACGAGCTAAGCCAAAGCCTAAGGGAAACAAAGTTCCGGCCCGCAGGCTGAGCCCGGCAGGCATTACCTGACAGCCCGGGTTAAAACCGGATCCAGCTAGACCAGGTGCCCACGAGGAATGATGCCTGCCAACTCTAAATGAGCTCGACATTTCCTACTATCACATTGCCGCGTGTAGCAAGAGCCATCATAGCTTGCATAACAAAATAATAAAAGATCTTAAACCTTCCCTCCAAACAACACGAGATTCGCATGGCCCGATGCATTACTGGCCTTGCAAGTACCGACTATCGAGCCTGTCCCGACTCCGTGACCGAGTTTGTCTCGGGAGTATACGACGAAAATGCACCCTTCTTATCCCAAGCATAAAATGGCTGTATTGATACAGAATGCCTTGCATGTAGCACCAGAGCTGCTCCGGCAGTCGGGATCATCGCCTCAAACCCGTCATATATATACAACCGCAATGACGATGATCTGGGCACGGCTTCGGAGCAGCTATCACCCCTTTGATTTTCAGATTTTGGGATAGATTATTATGTAAACCCGTGCAATATACTATCAGTCAGTACGAATGTCGTATTTACGAGTAGAGTCTAGACCATGTGCTTGGCATTGTTCCTCTTGCGTCGAGTCGCAGACCCCTATGACTAACGTCCCTTCAAGATCATCTGATGTCCACCAGTTTCCCTCCAGGGTGGTTCGATCCGGCAATCTGTTGCACGAAGCCGGCCATCATCTCCTCGTTCGGCACTTGAACGTTGCCGAGACAGGCGCAATGCGAGTGTTCGAGCTGAGAGGTCTAGGAAGGCTGCAGTTAGGAATGGCCACCATGAACCATCGGCTGTCAGATCAAACTCTCCGGAAGTCTCTCCCTAATTTCCTTGAAGGCATATAGAAGTGAGTGCAGAGCTGCAAATGAAACTTCAAAGGTATTTAGATCATCTAAGTTTTACTTAGGGCTGAACAGTTCACAAAATCTCATGCTAGGAGCTTAAATCTTTTAAAGATTTTAGCTTAGGATTCATTTTTTTTAAAAAAAA
>JALHCE010000117.1:0-23433 GCA_024340795.1 Tolypocladium amazonense
AAAAAAAAAAAAAAAAGAACATCTGGACTCACCAGCGCTCGACCTCAGGCCTGGCACGACGCCGACCGGATCGGCCACGAGGCTGGGGCCGCAGCTGCTGAGGTCCAGCTCGCGCACGACGCCGCGCTCCATGCGTGCTGTAGGCTAGGGCCTGGTATCTTCCGCGGCGTAGGCGGTGAGTTGGTCATGTGAGGCCGACGGGGGTTTTCGAGCTTCGTCGTCCACCATTCACACAAGGCACATGCGTGAAGAGGAAACAAGAAACAGAACAAGATGAGAGAAGTGCGAGGGGGAGAAAACGCAGTCCGTGACCCCTTGGAGGCTGTTGGTCCTCTGGTTTTTTTCTCTCGTCAAAAGCTCGGCACGGTACCGGTGCCGCGGGTCGCTCCGCCGGCTGTCATGTAATATCTTGCAGCAGAGGCGCCAACCAGCGGCGTGGGCGCCACTTCGATAGTCTGGGCGCCGCAGGCTCTCGCGTGATGGCCAGGCGGGAGTGGCTCAACGCTCGCGCGCAGATTGGACGCAGACGCAGTAATGAGCTGTTGAAGATTGGAC
Source organism: Tolypocladium amazonense (assembly GCA_024340795.1). Taxonomy (NCBI): domain Eukaryota; kingdom Fungi; phylum Ascomycota; class Sordariomycetes; order Hypocreales; family Ophiocordycipitaceae; genus Tolypocladium; species Tolypocladium amazonense. The sequence continues at coordinate 556 of JALHCE010000117.1, forward strand.
GACGAGAGGAGGAGACAGGCAGAGCATGGAGACAGGCAGACGATGGCGCATGCAGCGGGACGTGGCAGCAGTCGTCGGGGGGTTTAAGTTTCGCGCACGTTTGGCCTCCGTCGAGCTGAGGACGGCCGCGACACACGGTCCTGCTGGGACACACAGACGATCATGGCGACACGTCCAGCCAGTCACGGCGGCGCGCTGGCTACCTGCTGCTGTGGCGCGACACCGGCGGTGGAAACAACTCGACGATCCGCAGGCTCGAGTCCAGACGATGCGGATGGCGACAGACTCGGCGGACCAACACGCCCCCCTTCTGGCCGTGGACCCCTGCGCGAGGCGCTCCCTGCATGGCTATCGCAAGTCGAGGCCTGGCGATGAGGATGAGGCCGTTTCCGTTGGCTGGCGGTGGGAGTCGTTTTCCACCGGCAGCCCCCAGGCGCGGCGAGCCCCCACCCCCAAACCTGCCCCCATCTCTCCCGGACCCTGACCCGTGCACTTACACAGCTGTCAACGCCAACCGTCTGGAGGCATAATCCTGGCAGCAGCCAAGCAAGCTGCAGCAGTGCTCGATAACACGCACGGCCATGATTTGTCCCCGCACGTCTGCAAATCCCCCACAGGTGCTCTGCCTCTTCTCGACTGTAGTCAAGTGGACGACGTTGCTTCGCTCCGCCCCGCACCCTGAAACGCAACGGCTGCAGTTCTGGCGCAATTCATCGCGGGGTCCAAGAGAGAGTGCTGACACGCATTGCACGAACCTGCGTGCTTGTGACAGGTTGCCGTCAAGAGCCGTTACAGATCGGCGTCAAGCCACGGGCTGGCAGTCTGGATCTTTGGCGGACCCGCCTCGTCGACATGTACACGCAACCACCCGTGGGTCAAATGGCACATTGAAAAGCAAACATGCAAGCACGCTGCCGAGTACGAGTACATGCGCTGCCAAGCTTCAACAGGTCTGGGAACAGCTTCAAATCCTCAGCCCTGGCCGTTCCACAGCGCCCTGAACCTGCCCCCCTCTCGCTCCAGCAACGCCCCTGGCGGCCCCATCTCCACGATCTCGCCCCCGTCGAGCATCACCACCGCGTCAAACCCCTGGATCGTGTTCAGACGGTGCACCACCGATACCACGGTGTGGCCCGCAAAGTCCTCCTCCAGCACCCGCACCATCAGTTCCTCCGTATGCTGGTCCACGGCGCTCATCGCCTCGTCCAGCACCAGCACTGCGCTCGCCTCCTTGCGCGCAAGTGCCCGTGCTAGGCTCAGCAGCTGCTTCTGCCCGTGGGACAGCGCGAGGTCGTCAACGTCCGTGTCCAATCCGCCGTGAAGGCTGATGGCGTCCCAGAGCTCGACCCTCTCTAGGCACGAGACGAGGTGCGCATCTGACGGGCTTGAAGCGTTGCTACTGCTGCCGGTGCTGAGCAAGAGATTCGAGCGCAGGCTACCGGGGAAAAGCATTGGCTCCTGCGGCACGGCGATGAGGCGTGGCCGCAGCACATTTCGCTGGATGTGGGAGATGTCCATGCCATCGAGCACGATGACGCCCGAGTCTAAGTCGAGCAGCCGGAACAGAGTCAACAGCAGCGATGACTTGCCGCTGCCAGTTCTCCCGCAGATGGCTACCTTCTGCCCGGGCTTGATAGTCAAGCTCATGTTGTTGAGTGCCGGCCGCGTTCCCGTTGGATATGATGCCGTGACGCTCTGTATATCGAGTCCGCCTTGACTCGGCCACTCTGCCGGCGGTACCTCGGGGTGTGCAGGCTGGATCTCGACGGGCGTATCACTCTCAAAAGCCCGTAGACGCGCAATGGCACCAAGCGATGTCTCCAACGAGGTCCAACACTGAATTAGGTTTGCCATGGACGAGCTTAGACCCAGGACGTTGGTCAACGCCAAGGCTATGGCACCGGCACTCGTAGTCGAAGGTGTCACCACACCAAACATGACCAAGAGAACCGCCGATGCCGCGACAAAGAGGTCGAGAACCAACGTTAGCCAGCGCTGAACGCAGAATAGCAAGTATTGCGGCTTTTGGGAGTCGTCTAGAAGGCGTAGTGAGGTCTCGCGGAAGGCAGTCTCCCAGCCAAAGGCCTGGATAGTCGCCAGCCCGTCAATCATCTCGAGCAGGTGGGTATACAGAGGTGCTGTCGCCTGCAGATCAAGGTATCGTAGCTGGCGAGACGTCCGGAGGTAGAACTTTTGTAGGCCGTAGAGGAAGACGAACATAATCGGAATTGTCACACCCAGATAACTAGCACCCTGCATCACCAGGACAATCTGTCCGATGAAACTAAGCACGCCTAGAATATTCTGTTAGTAAGTCTATCTGACAAGGATAGACAGGTAACATACCCGAGGTGGTTGTGTACAAAGCAGTAGGCAATTCCCTGTCGATCAGGGTCATGTCTTTGCTAAATCTGCCCGATAGTCAGAAGGAAGCCCAATGAGGTGGCCAGGTTTCTGCAGCGTACCTGTTGACCAGATCTCCGGAGTCAGTGGCGACGAAAAAGGACAGCGGAGCACTAGAAGCATGTCAGATTCGCACACATGCTATTATTGCAAGCAGCCACCTGTTCATACCTCATGACGGTCCGAAGGAGCGTAAAATGCAGATTTCCAGCCGACCTTGGCAGGATTTTGACGAAATAGAACCTGAGTCATCAGCAAGACCAGACCTTAATTCTATGAGACAAAATTGACTTACCAGACGTCAACACCAATGATGAGCAGGCACGTCACCGCGGCCATCGTGTAGATGCCAAAGTACATGCCAGTATTGACATGGCCGCGCTCGTTCGCCTCGGCCCAGGTCTTCAGCCACAGCTCTGCAAGACAAATTAGTATACTGCCCACCGTCTGCAAATCAAACAGTATGGCGACGTACCAGGGAAAAGTGACATTCCCATATATACAAGTCCGATAGTCAGACCGATGAGGCCGTATGCCCAGCCAATGGACCTGAGGTAGTACCAATACAGCGATGTATCACCGGATTGGCGGAGCAAGTCCATTTTCTGGCCGTCATCAGAACTGGCCTTTTTTAGGGATGCCTGCTCCGGCGCGGCTGCGGTGTCGCCATTGGACTCATCACTGGGGCTTAGATGGTCGTGGCTGGTGAGCACGAAGCGTTTGAGCTGGGGTTCGTTTTTGAGAGAACCAAAGCTTCCTTGTTCGACAATTTGGCCGTCGTTTGAGAGGAGGATAATATGGTCGTCGTCCCCGAGCAGATGCACTAAGGAACATTAGGTACGACCGCTACCACATCGGCACTGTCTACTCACAGGTATGAGTCGCTAAGACGACCGTGGCGTTGAGCCTGCGAAGCAAGCCAGACGGTCCAAAGACTTCAGCCCAAACGTGACGCTGGGTAGCCCAGTCCAGGCCGCTCAGCACATCATCGATAAACATGACAGGCTTTCGCGAATAGACTGCTCGAGCCAGAGACTACACGGTGTCAGGGCGTAATCATTCATCAACAGGAAACCGTACTCACAATGCGCTGTTTCTGCCCGCCACTCAGAGACAATCCCTTGCTGCCAATCATGGTCTCATCGCCGCCCGGAAGCTGCGTAAAATCCTTGACGAGGGCACACGCGCTCACGACCGTCGCATACCAAGACTCGTCTATGGGAGACTGGCCCATGATGTTCTGTTTGACGGTCGAATTCACTAGCCAAGTTGTCTGTGCGCAGTACGCCGCTCCGCTGTTGACGGTCTTGAGATGACCGGTGCTGTGCAGCTGTCCCAAGAGGCCTCGAAGCAAAACTGTCTTCCCGGAGCCGACCTTGCCGGTCACGACAGTGAGTGACCGAGGTCGTATTTCTAAGTCTATACCATTCAGAATCGGCTTGTCACCGGCTTTCAGCCGGAAAGCGGCGTCTTTCGCGACGATAACGGCCTCGTCACTGGCCACAATTGGCAGTGTATTCAACTCTGTACCGTCTTCAATGGTGGAACCGCTCACATCGATGGAGGACTGGGAAGAACCATGTATTTTGACGTTCTTCTCTGCGTCCTCGAGGTACGCCTGCACTCTCTCAAAGCAGCCCAAGGAGCTGAAAAAAGACGGTACAGCCGAGAGCAGGTGCGCCAAAGGCTCTGTGATGAGGCCCATAATGGTCATGGCCGTGAATGTGGTTGCAATGTTCAATCCCTGCGAGGATCCGGCGCCCGATGCAAGGATGGCGATGCCAAATGTCAACACAGGAGCGAGTTTGGAAGGGGTGTTCGCTGAGCCCGTCAGTAATGGTATTGCTCGGCCGCAAAGAGCCACTTACCAATGACGTTCAACCACATGATCAGCACGCGGAACTTCTTGGACAGCTTAAGTTCCCGTATTCGGAGGGCCTGGATCGCCTTGGTCCAAGAGTCCACCAGCCCCAGCATTTTTGTCTCCTTCATCGAGGAGATGACTGCCGATGTATCGGAGACTCGCTTCTCGATCGCTGCATTCCATAGTTTTGTCGCGGGGCCCATGAATTTGGACAGTCGAACCATTGCAATGGTACATACTGCTCACGTTAGTCAAGCGTTTTGCCTGAAGGACTATCGCGTAACTGACAGACGACAACAATAGCGGGCCCAACGCAGCCCACACCAAGCTGTCTTTGAAGAAGCCATATGGCGAGAGAAACTTCGACGACGTTGGCCCAAATTTCGTGGAAGCTCTCAAACGCGTGACCGACTTGGCTTGCATCGGATGTGATGAGCGTCAGGGCTCCCGAACCTGCCGTCGACGCCGGGTCAAGCTCAGTAGTCCGAACCAAAATCAGGGACACAACAGCGCCGCGAATAATGGTAACGAGGCGATAGACCTTATGCTGGTAGAAGCCGGTTGCGAGCTGCACCGTGTTAGTCAAGAACTGCTACCGACATGGAGTAGGAGACACGCACTGCCATGCCCGTGTACACGATCCCAGAGGCACCGATGAGCGCGTAGCCGACACTCCTGGGGTACGCATCCACAGTGCCTTCCTTCTGCACGTAGTCAATGACGCGAGTGATGAGAAAAGGTTGCGCAATCTTGAACCCCGTCAAGCAGAGTCGCGGGAACGCGCCCAGTAGCAGGGCACCCTTCATCGAGCGCAGCAGTGCCAAAAGAAGCGCATGCTTTCCACTGCCTCTATAGCGTTGCCAATTCTCCTGCATGCGCAGCAGAAGTGGTTCTGAGCGCAGCTCCTGGTCCGTATCGTACAGGGTCTCTGCAGAAAGGCTGGCGCGGAAGCCTCGCATCATCAGGTCGTTGAGCCACCAGAAGAGGCCCCGACTGATGATGCCACTGGTGGCTTCCCGTCCGAGGGACGCCCATCGTTCCAGGAGGATGCGCCGCTTGCCTTGAATTTCAATGCCGAAGAGCACGAGCTTGGAGACTAGCATGGCTGTGAAGACGGCGGGCAGGGCCCCTCCGCCGAGAAGCCACAAGGTACGACATTGAACAGCATCAAAGAGGATTGAGAAGAGTAGGTAGAGGGACAATATGGTGGAAGGCCTGACGGATCGGCTGTGCTCGAAGTAGCTCAGCGTTGTCAGGGCCAAGGCGTCGACTATGCCGATGCTCGAGGCAGCGACCGAGACGCCCTTTGCGGGCAAAGCTCCAGCTCCCTTTGTCCAGAGAACAAGCAACGCTAGTTGCAGCGCACCGAAGACGGCGCATGCAGCCTACACATTCTCGTCAGCCACATAGACCCAAAAGAAGAAATCTGACAAAGCGAACGAACCAGTTTCACGAGAGCCAAAGAGCTTGGAAACACCTTGCGGCTTCGGCGCTGCAAGTGGAAGAGCCGCAGCGGCACGGCCACCAGCAGCACGCTAGACGGGCCGATGGCGAGGATGGACTGCTCGAACAAGAGTGTGAAGTCGAAGCGTCCCGCGCCGCAGTCGTACGCGGACGGACCGAAGGAGCCATCGCAGCTTTCGACCGCGGTTGAGCTCTGGTTCTGAAACGAGTGGTCCATGGCGACGTCGGGCTCTCGAATCGACAAGAATCGCCAAGTCAGAGCCGTAGTTTGGCCTGCAGTCCAGGCGAAAGAACCAACATGTGAACGCGACTGTGCCGCTTAAGTAGTATCGCAGCCCATACTTGCAGTCGCTGCTGAGTTGAGCCTCCAGGGTCTCGACACCGCGGACTATGCCCAACGGGGCAGCTGCTTAGCCGGTGGGGCTCGAATCAGCTAGGTGCGCGTGCTGGGATGGAGAGGTGAGATTTAGGGGAAATGCTGTCGGCCGCGACTCCAACGCGCGTCCCTGCTGAAGGGCCGCTCATTCACTTGCTGATCCATGGAGAGACGGGAAATGTAGCCGTCCGCCGGCCGCGTTGGCATTGCGCGTCTGTTCAACGGCCACTAACACGGACGCAGCAATTGAGCGGGAGGGTGGAGATTGAAGGACGAGCTCACGATTGCCGTATGCGGCGACCGCTGGCGCAATTGTTCAGGCACCGTCGAAGGATCCAAGGCTGCGGGGCCCTCTTTCCCCTCCCGCCATCATCTTACCCCGCCAATGGCAGCCGCGTTGCTGGACTTGAACTTGGAGATGCTTATAGCTCGAGGCCACGCTGTTGCTTTCGACGAGCACTTGGCTTCCTTTGATTGATAAGAGCTGATCCGGTTGGAAAGCTGCGCGACGGGATTGGTCCCGACCCTGTGCAACTTGGTTCGCGTTTCTCTGGCCGGCCCGCAGGGAAATCAGGTGGATCGTTCCGGAGATTCCTGTGCTCCATGATGAGCGACGAATCGCTCGCGACACCTTGGCACAGGCTTCTGCATGCAAAGCCAACGATCACAGCTCCCCTACTCCGCAATGTGTGACTTCTCTCTTGCTGACAGCGAACTTGCTCACTGCCAAAACGTCAAATCTACCGCCGTCTTCCTCTGTCCTTGCTGCGGACAGTAAAAGAACATGGCTCACGCCCGCATCAAGCCTTCCAACATCCACCTTAAGTGGTCCAAGAACATCCCTCCAGCCCTCACGGTCCCGTCAGGCACCACTCTCACCTTTGACCTCCATGACGGCCTCAACAATCAGATCACGCCCGCCACCACGGCCGCCGACCTCACCAGCCTCGACTTCGCGCAGGCCGACCCGGCTTTCGGCCCCGTCTTCGTCGAGGGCGCCGAGCCGGGCGACGTCCTCCGCGTCGACATCCTCGAGCTCACCCCCGGCGCATACGGCTGGACGGCCATCCTGCCCGACTTTGGCCTCCTGAGCGACGACTTCCCCTCGCCGCAGCTCAAGATCTGGGACCTTTCCACCATCACCAATGGCTACGCCGAGTTCAAGGCCGGCATCCGCGTGCCCACGCGGCCCTTCCTGGGCGTCATGGGCCTCGCGCCGCCCACCGACGGCGAGCTCAGCACCATCCCGCCGTACGCCTGGGGCGGCAACATCGACTGCAAGCACGTCACGCAGGGCGCGACGCTGTACCTCCCCGTGCAGGTCGCCGGCGCGCTCTTCAGCTGCGGCGACGGGCACGCAGCCCAGGGCGACGGCGAGGTCTGCGGCACCGCCATCGAGACGCCCATGACGGCCCGCCTGCGCCTCACCGTCGAGCGCGGCAAGCCGTGGGTGCGCTCGCCTCATTACCTGACGCCGGCCGCGGGGCCCGAGTCGCAGCCGGAGCCCCGGCGGGGACAGGAGTACGCGGCCGTGGGCATCGACGCGGACCTGCGGGAGGCGGCGCGCAAGGCGCTGCGCAGCACCATCGACTGGCTCGAGGGCGAAAAGGGCTTGACGAGAGTCGAGGCGTACATGCTGTGCTCGGTCGTGGCGGATCTGAAGATTGTCGAGGCCGTGGACATGCCGCACTACGCGGTTGCGTGCGCGGTGCCGCTGAACATTTTTGTAAACGAAAATGAAAAGTAAAGTCGAGTGTCTTGAATATCTATCTCGGTAAATACTGCGGTTCATGTGCCGCATCACGGCAGTTTGAACGACCCAGGCCTTCCGCTGCTCCGTGCTCGTCAAATAAATGCTTGCCGAGCAATGAATGCGATGCCTCGATCTCAAATCACAGGCATTGAATAGGCTCCCCCTTGAGCACATATCTGTTATTTGTATTTCAACTCCCGAGCGGAGGAATAGCCCGATTGACTTGAGTTTCAATCGCTGGAAGGTTGATGAATGCCATCTCTTCACGACGCCCTGGCTAACACTCCCTCGGAACTCGGAGCGGGCCCAGCAGCCCGGAATGTAAAATAGCCTTTTGGCCGGCAACCTGTACGCAAACAAGCGACATCGTATTTCGTACCTCTCCTCCCTGGAGGCCGCAGCACCACCGAGTCACTGACTAAGGCAGGGTAAGTTACTCCGTACACACTGCGGCGCCCTCGGGTCATCATCGCCTTCCCCACGGGCATTCCGGGCCCCGACCGGAGCCGACCTAATGCGGCGTCAAAAAATGCAACGCCAGATACACCACATTTCTCATTCTTTCGCAGTCGAATCTCACGAATTGACAAGTCCATCGCCCAGCCAGCCATGAAAGTCACAGCTGTGAGAGCCCGATTATCCGCCGTGAAATTCGGCATTCACAGCTAACAAGAGCTTCCGCAGATCTACGTTTACCCAATCAAGGCTCTTCGGGGCATCCGCCTCGATGCCGCCCATCTCTCCCGGCAAGGCGTGCAGCACGACCGCCGCTTCATGCTTTTCCGCATCCAGGATGACGGCGGCCTAGTCAAGGTGCAGCTGGACAAGTACCCCCAGTGCGGTCTCTTCTCCCAGGAGTTCGTTGGCGACGACTCCGTTCGCGTCCGCTACCTCACCCCGGAGCAGCCGCTCGTGCCGGCACACCCGCTTCAAGGCGAAGCTCTGGACGTGCCGCTGGACCCGGACACAGCCGAGCTGGAGCGTGCCGACGTCAATCTTCATCAAACCATGGTGAGAGCGTACCGCATGGGCGCACCGTACGATGACTGGTTCACGGCGTGCTTCGGCTTCGAAACGGCGCTCATGTACATCGGCAACGAGCGGCGCCCCATCCTCGGCACCTTCGCGCCGCAGGACGAGCTGCCGGCAGCAAATCGCGGCTGGCTGTCTTCGATCTCCAGCTACGTATACAGCCAGCCGCGCGCCGACCCGCCTTGGCTCGGATTCTCCGACGTGGCCCCCTTCCTCATCGCTACGGAGCAGTCCCTGCGCAACGTCAGCGCCCGCCTCGCCGAGACCGACGCCGACATGTACAAGTTCCGCCCCAACATCGTTGTCGACGGCGAGGCCGAATTTGACGAGGACTTCTGGACCGAGCTGTCCGTCAACGGTGCGCCGGCCTTTGCGCTGACCAAGATGTGCAATCGCTGTTCTTCGCTTAACGTCGACTACGATACTGGCCGCGTGGCCATCGGCGAGCGCGGCGCAGTCCTCAAGAAGCTCATGTCTGACCGCCGTGTCGACGCCGGCTCAAAGTACACGCCCGTTTTCGGCAAATATGCGTTCCTCGCGCGAGACCTCGACAGTTTGCCTCTTCGCGTAGGCGATGAAGTTGCCGTCACGAAGCGGTCCGCGGAGCGCCCCGTCTTTGACTGGCCCTCAAAGTCGAAGACCGAACCTTGCTTCTACTCATACACTTAACCTGCAGGGCCCGGCGAGGAGCGTTCACGCCTGTATATGAAATCTTTTCGACGGTATCAAAGCATAGACTATGGGATGCTTCCTGCCGCTGTTCGCCTTATTTCAGCAGCAACGGTAATGCGAATAATTGCATCATCAAAATTAGCACGAAACTCGTCTTGGAGTGTCGAGAGAAGAGGCAACGGCCATCTATCAACGTTTGACGGACACGCCGCCATGTATACGTCGTTCAACAAAAACGTCCACATGGCACGCCCCGGGTGGACCACGTCAACCGTGGTCTCACCGCGTTTCCCTGCCTCTTGTCTCCCCGATACCTCGTCCCTGACCCCTTTCTGTTTTACTGACGTAGGAATGGTCCAACGTTGCGAAAATTGGGTACGGCCTCATCGGAGGGATGGGGAACGCAGCCCTGGTTCTCGGCGGCTCGCTCATGCGCTTGGCTCTCTGCCTGCCTTCAGAGACGCCGATGCGGTGCCCGGGTCCTGACATGCGCCACGGTTACACGACAAGGAACGCCGAAACCTGGCCGAGCCCCTGTGAACGTCGTGCACCGACGTACGACGTCGCCTCAGGAAAAGGGCCGGCCTTCCGGTTTCCCCGAGCGTCCTTGTCATTGTGACCGTGGGTCCGGCGGGTATTCAGGCTCACGAGCCGGTGTACAAATTGTCGATTCTTCTAGAATACTTCTTGTTTCAGATCATGCAGCACGGTGTCTTTCTCATATCTAGAGTAACATGGAACAAGATTGTCGTCCACCTGATTTCGCCCGCGACGACGGCTCGTCGTAAAGCTGAGGTTTGATAAGCGACTCATCCTCCTATCTTTGCTATGGGTCTGTGATACACGACAAGAACCGAGATTTGCAAGGCTCTCGCTAAGGTGGAGACTGTCGACTGTAGATGTGGATGTGGGAGCAGGAGTTGAGATGACAACGGAAGTCCTTGGGCCGTTCACTCCTTAACGATCAGAATCTCAAGGCTATACTTGCAATGGAATTATGCTGCAAAAGGAAGCTGAAGGATCTGTATTCGTCGTTCGTAAACTTAGTTGTCAATTAACCCCTTGATCCTCATGTCTTGCATCGCATATCTCGGCCTGAGCCAATACTCTATCCCATGTGCCCAACCATTGCCGAGTCTAGCTCTGCGCCGTTGGTCATCCATATTGTAGTTCCCAGATCCTCTATTGTAGTTGCAACGTGGGCATTGTAGTCATCGAAACGCAATCCAGACGAATAGGAAGAAGAAAAATCAAATCAAGCCAGCCAGCCGATACAATCGACCTAGCTAGCAGTTGCGCCGGAGTTGTGGCCGAGGTCTGACACAAGAAGAGCGCGGATTTGGTGAGACGCCAGAAGATGATTTCCGCCGCCAGTTGTGCGCTCTCAAGATCAGGTGAAGGAAGATGCGCAGGGCCAAGCGACGATGATGCGTCTGACACCTAGGAACAATGCGGCAGCGATGTCGCCAACATAGCACTCCGGAGCGCTACTTTGCTCACAGTAGAGCCCAAGGTTGTCAACTTGTCACTCTCACCAAAGCGCGCTTTGCAGGGCATCCAATCCGCTGATGGCAGATGCAAGCAGGGGTGTTAGCGCTGCTGCACAAGGCCTGGGAGAGTCCCGGAAATGGAGTCTCCCACGTGGACCTTGCAGCGGCAGGCAGGCGAAGAAGGAAACCAGAGGTGCGGGAATAAAAACAGAGGGTGAGTAAAGAAAAACAAAGTCTGTTAATAACGAATCCCACGCCGCCACTGAAATGCGCGCGACGCTCGAAGTGGAAAATGCAGCAGACCGAGAAGGACGGGGTGTAAGGCTTGGCTGCTCTGTACCGTGGTAGGCTTACAGCGTCGCTGCTGTCAGCAGATAAGCCGCACACCAAGATGCGTGCCATTTTGCGAGTCGGGAGTCCCATTGTCGAATTCAACGCACAGTAGCCTAGGAAGTCGGGGCCAGTCTTCCCCGACGCCGCCTGGTCAAGGGCATGCTCTCCTAGCATGGGAAATGAATGACAAGGCCGTATCATGAACGCACATGCCTTGAGATAACCCGCAGTATGCTTGGTATGGCTGCGCGGCCCCCAGGGGGCCGGTGACCTTTATGTGCATGGGCGACAAAGATGGAGCTTGCAGTATATGCACTCGAAGATGACCCAATGTGGCCCAGAGCGGCAATGCTGACAGATCCACTGAACAAGGGTACTGTCCGACTTGATCATGTTGAAAGAATGGGCACAAGAGTTGGCCATGGCTGCGGTGAAAATATTCCTCAATCTGGAGGCGGTTGTCCACGGAGGTTCAGGGTTGTTTAGGGGCTCGTTATTATCAGCGATTGAACGGCTAATGCCCTGTTGAGAAGCTGAGAGAAGATGCCGGCAGCACTCTGAAGCGCAACGAGCAATAGCCTCTGAAAAGCTTCCACGATAAGCTGGTATGGAGGATGACGAGATCCGTGGATATGAGGTGAAGACTGAAGTGTCGAAGATGGAAGATTCGCCTGGCGCCGAGCGTCTTTTAAGCAGCGCCAAAGCCCACGGCCGAGTACCTCACGAATCAGGTAACGTAGCGCGAATAGACCACAGAAGGGGATGGTTTGCAATGGGAGAGGTCCACGGTCTTCCACAAACGAGAGTCCGAGGGACAAGGTGGAACGGCAACCGGAAGACGACGAACGAGTAAGGCGAGCAAGCAACCCTGTCTACCCGTCGCGGGCCTGACCCAGGGCTGTGCCAGCGAGCGAATCGGGAGGCGCCCGCTTGCTCTCTCGGGCTGCTTGGACCCGAATAGAAAGCTGCGTTTTGTTTCGGCGCGAGTCGTATACGTCTGAGCAGACCGGTTCAACGGCCAAGGCGGTTGTCAAGACGAGGTGTCGAGCGGTGCTAGACGAAGTCCAGGGCCAGGGTGGTTGCGCACGCTGCTCAACGGTTGGCTTGCATGAGATGGCTGAGCCCACTGACCGAGTGACGATGCAAGTGCTGCAGCAAGGCGAAATCCTCTTGGTGGAGAGGACTCGGGAAAACGAAAGCTGCAGACTTGGATGCGCCTGCCTGTTTGCAAGTTTACAATTGCAAATTCGTGCAAGAAGGAGCCCTCGAGCCGACCTGGGCCGGGCTTGCCTTTAATGGGCATCGGCATCATCTCTGTTTGAACGGCGGGTCTATCCTTCTTTTTTCGTCGTCACTCCACCACCACCACACACCACCACGAGCCGGGCCAGCCTCCAGCGCCGTAGCCGGCGTCATCTCTCATCCCACCACACCCCTCCTAAACTTTCTCGTCCGCCAGCGAGACATCGGCCGGCTATGCTGACCCCGGTCCCCCCAAATGCAAAACGGCCCTGGCAACGGTCGTGATGAACGCAGCCTGGCGCGCTCCAGAGACACGGCTGCGGATCCTCTAGTGCGCCGCTTGCGCCGGGGTCCGGTGCCCAATACGCAGTTCTCCAACGCCTCATCTCCAACGCGCACCCAATGATGCCATCCGTGCATGCTCACAGCTCGCTCGGTCTGTTTGGGACGAAGCCTTGCAAAGTTGCAGCTCCCAAAATGCTTCCGTTACAAAGCACAAGGCCCAGCCCCAAAGGCAGAGCTACAGGCCGTGGAGAGTCAACGCCCAACGGGGCGTATACCAGCCGTGCTCGCGGGAGTTTTCTTCTTTACCCTTCTCCGTACCATACGACGTCGCAACAACCTGCTTCGCCCCCTCGCTTGGCTATCGGCTGCCGTGTTTGAGCGCATTCGCAACCAGCGTGCCAGCACGATGATGAGCCTGCGTGTCAGCATGTTCCGCTACCAGACTCGTACGTTGGTGCATCGCAACAAGTACACCACTCCAGTAGGTGAAGACTGCGTATCTTTGAATACATTCAAGTCGTACACGTCATCACAGAGCGCCTTTATTGGGGCTTCCACGCGCCGCCACGGTCAAATGATTGATTCCTCTGCTGCAGAATAAGGCCAAGCAAAATTGATCCGGGCAAAGCTGACACAAATACAGGCAATAACAGGCAATATCGAGACGATACCTTTCTCCGGGAGCACGTCGGAAAGTGGGCGGCGTGGATTACCTTGGGCAAAAGACGCTGCCTGGCTGGTCGGGCCGCCTTCTCTCCTGTCTCGTCCCCTTCTTTTCTCCTCCAGAAAGACAACAACGGAGTTTCCGTCTCTTCTTGTTTCAGCTCCCTCTGCCTATTACTGCGTCGACCTATGCCCACGGTTCATGCCCACGGTTGGGCATGACGCTAGGCCATCTGCTCCGCACCCCTTGCAGCCAATTTTTCAGCTCGCTTGTACTTGTACATCCTTCTATGGTACGATACCAAAGTCCAATATTTGTCATGCTTGCAAATATGTTTCGAACGACAATGGAAGCTTCCGAAACGGTTGGCGCTGGTCACATCAGTCTCTGAAGATGCTTGCCTCCTGCGGTATCGTTTGCGTTTCCACGGCTCCAGGGTGAGCCTGCTTTGACCCGCTTGCATGGAGTGACACAGGCTGGCAAACGGTCTGCCGCCTGTAACGCCTTCTGGACAGCTTTTCGTGGGTCACAATGTTGCAACAATCTTTGTGCCACACGCTGACTGACCTTGAAAGGCTTGAACGCCCAGCTGATGATGGTTGGATGCATGGCCCGAACTCTCAACTTGATCTTCGATCCAACGATCTGCGACGAGGATTACCAGATTTTAGTCAAGACATACTCCCGAGACTGGGAGAGACATATCTACGCCGCTCATCTGGGCTTACCGCTGTCACACAAGCCACTGAATCGGCACAAGGGCATTAGTGCATATCGGTACCGAGACTTTGGAAAAAATCATGCGAACCCTTCGCACATGACGTGGGACAATCAGTCAAGGAATCAGCCTCGCGCCAGCCACGACTACTCCAAGACTACGATCTGGGCATCACTACTCCATACGCTTCCGCTGTGGAGTCTGTGGCTGCCTGCTGTGAGTCCTTTGCCCAAGCTCTAGGCGGCTTCGTCGTGAGAGTGGTCTCTTGCTGGGCCGCTTGTTTGAGCTTGTGGTTTCTACACCAGATCCACCGTCCCATGTCGCATCACATCATGTGCTATCCGATATGACTGCTTTTGTCACCAATATGTCACCTAGGAGCTTTCTGGGTCTCTTTTTACCTGAGGTCACTAGACTTGGTGGGATCACTTGCCCGGTCTCGCGGCAACTTACTTTCGACCTCGGCCCGTACCATTCTTTCCAAGCTCAAAGCTAGACGGCAAAGCCCGCCTGCTCCATACAGAAAGAGCATCACCATCTCATGCTTGAAATTAGGGCCTTAGTACTCAGCATGGGATTGACTATTTCGATGCGGCCAAGTCGCTGCTGCACTCCTTTTGCGTCTCTGTCGAGGACTTGATCGTATACGGGGTCAGCTTTCATCGCCTAACAGCGGCCATCAGTGCCCCCACGACCCTTCGCCCGCATCGAGAAACGGAGACGATGTCGGCACGGAAAGAGTCGCCGACCAAGCCACTGCTTCTCCACGCGCGATGCAGCCGCGCGCTAGGCAGAGCTACGGGCCGTGTCATCCTCTCGTTGCGGCGGCTTAGCTGCGCTGAGCTCCGCCTGTCTCGACCTGTCTCGCACCATTCAGGGCACTTGCCGCGTCATCGCGGGTGTTGCCGGCGATTTACAGAATAGCATTCTCAAAAGACATGGTATTGTCTTGAGCGCGTGGGGCTTGTCTCTCCATCATACTGTACGAAGGCTTGCTATCCTCATCTGTCATCACTTCACCCACACCAGCCAGAGTATTTTTGCCCCACACAATTCGTCTGATAGTATCATCTCAACCTAGTGACCTTCAGCTCATGCGAGCTGGCAGTGCTCCGTTACAAGCCGATTTATGAAGCAATGTTTCCACAAACGCTATTCGCATCAGAGAGAGCACATTCAGCCTTGCCGAACGTGGAGTCAGTACCGCAACATTTCAGCCGTATATGCCGCTCACGACCAGCGGCAAAGCCCCTGGGTGTTGAGGATGCTCCCCGCAGCAATGGTCAACCGGTGAGGACGAAGCTGATTATAACCACACACCTCAGGTGCATGGCTTAATCGATCAACGAGCATACGCAAATGCGACTCTGCCGCGGGGATCGAGGATTTAGTCCGGTGCTGCACCTTCGACCGGATGGGTGCGCGCATGGTACGCTGCTCGATGCTTTACTCTTCAAGCTTCTCTGAGCTGGCAACTCGACATTCCCACCACTCAATTCCTGGAACGAAAAATTTCCCCGGCGAGAACGCCTACCCTTCCATGCTGCGCTGGCGTGTGCTACAATATTCGTGTTGGGCACAGGAGAAACCCTGCGAACCGTCGAGACAAGGATGTGGTACATCCCATGTGCGCCGGGACGCCACGTTTGCTTCCGCGATGAGACACCACGGGCCGGGAAGCTGAATTGGGCTGGGAAAATAACGGGTTGAGTCTATGGAGTAACTTACTCCGTACTGGTACTAGCCGACTCACCACCACCGGACCTGTCCCGTCCCTCAACTCCTGAGCGAGCCAGTTGGCCCATTTCCTGCCGTCACGCTGGCACGTTGGGCTTCTCTTGGAGTCGAGCCTGGTGCAGCTGGGCACAACCAGGCCCGAAGCTTACACTGCAAGTCCAACTTTTCTCGGGTTCGCGACAGCACCCATTCAGGTACATACACGATGCACGGCATCTGGTCCATCTGACATCTCCTCAGCCGGGCAAAAAAACTCCGAGTGTCTTGGGCCGTTGCAGGGTCGCAAGTGGCGGCCCCGGACACCATCCCATTTGCTACACCACATGGCCTGCCGGCCTGGACAGGGTCTCCACGACAGCGCTGGTCCAGTCACAGAGCCCAGGCGCGCACCGCGTCCACGTCCTCGGGCCCGTCTTCTCTTGTCTCTTTCCTCCCTGTCTCAGGCGCGGGATCACTTAGGTGTCTACGGGGTACTTCGAACGAAGTACCTGGGGAAACTACGGCATGTTCCTTTTGGAAGTTGGGTATCCATCGGGTCATCAGCGCGATACATTTGATTTGACCGCTTCAGCTATAGCTTAGTATGTTGCCATGTTCTATTCTTTATGCATGTTACGCCGCCACCCTCCTGCTCCGTCCCCAAGATCGCTTGCTGCGAATAGCCACAATGCTACATGTATTTCTTACACCGGGAAGCGCCCCTTCCCGTCCCGTCACTCCGCTGATCGAGCGGCCCATGTCTGAAACCGTTTCTATAGATTCCGTCGTCTGCCGTTGGATTAAGGTCCTCGACGCCATACTGCAAGAATTTCTGATCTGTCGTTTCCCTCCTGCTTCAGTCGACGATGGCACCATCAACAATCTTGCATGACCTAGTGCGATATGTAAGTTCTCACATCACTAGCCCAGATGCAAATTCACAAGTCTTGGGCCATCGACGCCTCCGTGCGCCCCCGGCTCGATTGGTGGGCGAACCGCTGCACGCCGAGACATCAGCCGCTCGTGGGCTGAATTCTGTGTACGCTGACATCACCAAAAATGCCCCTCTGTCGCCGTAGGATCCCGATGTTCCCATGAGGGGACGGCGTTACGTCGTGTTGTCGTTCTCTTCGCGCTCCGCAGGCTCGGGATTGGTATTAGCCGCCGCAACCTCGCCTGAGATTGGATGATGCCCCCCCGACAGTAGATCCTTTGGCGGGATGGCTTTCATCTCCAACATGTCGTGATCGTTGGCCTGTCGCTCTTGTTCCTCGAAGGTAAAGGCGTCTGACAAGTTGACGGCGAGGAATGTCTTTGGCAGTTTGACCCTGGAGAATAGTTAATATATAGGATTCATCACGGGGAAATGTAGAATGACTCACTGGTTGAACTTGGCTCGCAGCGTCTTGATGACCTGAAGCCAATCCGCATGCGGCGTCAAACTGCGCCTAGGTGCGCATCCTATGCAATGCCGGCTGTCGAGTTGGACGTGCAGCGGGTCAAAGACGTGACATCCCGGGCTGATCGTGATGCGGATGCTGTACGTAAACGTAGGCTCGTCGCCGGAGATGCTCTCGGCAGGCGGCTTCACCTCGGATTCGTAAAGCTCGAAGCAAATCTGAGACAGGTAGTCGAGCTCCGGGATGGTGCTGCGCTTGATTTTCGTTTCAATGCCTCCTTCGATGATGCAATTGAGCAGCGTGTAAATATGCGACTCCTTGGTGAAGTAGAAGAATGACTTTGCGTCGTTGGATGCCTGCATCTCCTCGAGGTCCTGGACAATCTCCTTGAGAAGAGGCAGAGACGTCAAAAGTCCAATCTCGAGCTTCTCGCTGTCCGAAATTCCGTACTCCTGGGGGCAGATAAAGTCGAACAAGACCTTTGCGAGGCGATACAGCTCCTGCAGAGGATCATTTCGCGGATCAGGCTTCGTTGATGTCTGATGGGTACCTTTGTAGAGTCGGAAATACTGCTCGGGCGGCCCTTCTTCGTTGAGGTGCCTCAGGTTGTTAAGGAACGAGCGTCGGCGAAAGATTTTCTTGACGCTGGCTCCGCGGTTGGAAGCATCAGTCTTGTCCGACCCGTCTGGGGATGAGCTCTGGTTCTTCTCCCCCTTGGGATCCTCTGAGGCTCTGCTCTCGTCTGACTCCTTGGACTTCCCATCTTTCACGCCGTACTCCTCGTCAAGCATGCTCTTGGGCGGCGTGAAGACCCACTCCAGGAACTGGCGGTTATGCAGGGCGTCAAACTTCATCGTGTCGTATAGCTCCGAGATCTTGCTCGGATCGACCTTTTCGCCGTCACAAAACTCAGCAAAGAGCTTTTCCCAACGCTCGCGGAAAAGCTCGGCATCCTCGCCGCTGCACCATCGAGATTGGATGTTGGTGACGGCATTGGCGTGCGACAGGGCCGACGAGAGGGACGTGCTGGAACCTTCTCCCGTCAGCTTCTCGGTGCTCGGGTTGGATATTGAGCCGAGTGAGGCAGCGGCTCCGCTGTACAGTTTCCCGTAGTTGTACTGCATAACGCGGCGATGGAAGTTCATGAGCTGCACAACTCGGGTCTGCACCTCGGATGGCTCTGGCATGTTCTCCGGCCAGGCGAACTGCGCGGGTCGCTCGTTGCCTTTTCGTAAGAGGCCCTTGAGCTTCTTCTTGACCTTGTCTGTCTCGTCCTTTGCAGCGTTGGAATCATCCAAAAGGTCTTTGCGGATTGTGATGAAGTCTTCCGGTATTTCCTTTCTTCCCAAGAAGGAGGCTGCCCAAATCTGAGCACTGGCAGTAACACGTCGTTCTGAGCTGCTGTAGACATGGACTTCGTCGAGAATGTCTCTGTTGAGCAGCATCAGGTCGTTGCGCATGTTTTCACCCAGCTCCTGAGCCTGGTATCGTGCAGAATGTGTCGGTTCGCCACCCCACTTGACGATGAGCTGTAGCTTGTCGAGAACCAGGCGCTCCTCTGCCGCCGTGAACTTGGACATCGTCACGCCAGACAGAGAGTCGTGTCGCTTAGACTTGGGAGGATGTTCGAAGTCCTTGCCCGGGCCCTCTTCGCCGTTGTCCTGGATCTTGGCTTCGGCGTTTTCATCAACATCCGGCATCTCGTGAACCACTTCGTGCACCTCTTCGGTCTTCTTTTTACGGAACATAGGCTTGATCTGAACCTTGGTTCCGGCCCAGCTCCCCTTCTTCACTAGAACGTTCCTCAATGCCTTGAGCTTCGCGCGGTCCTCAATCCCAAGCTCATATGCGACATCGACGGCTTGTATGACGCTCGCCAAAGCAGCCTCTCCAATCAATAAAACCTCCTCTTGATAGCCCTTGAGGAGCGCAATGAATGGCTCGGTGTGGAATGTGAATTTGTACTTCTGCTTGGGAGTACGATCTGCGTGTCGAATCACAGATACCATGCCCTTGAGCTTCCACGAATGCTTGGGCGGCGGCGGTGCAGCCGCAGGTTCCCCATTCTGCGCAGGAAGAGCAGGAGTGGTTGTGGTGGTAGTCTGTGCCGACGAGGGAGCGGAGACGGTACCGGGCAGCCTGAGATCGGGGGGAGGTGGAGGTAGCATGGGACTCGTTTTGCCTTGAGCGATCGAGTCGAGTGCACTTTCAGTCTTCGACGAGCCCGCTTCACTCGAGCCCGAACGTGTGGAGTCCGTATGCTGCGGCTCTGCATTGGATGTTGGAGCGCCACTTCCGTTGGTTGTTTGAGTTGCATTTGCGGGAGTAGAGGCGGACTGCTGATCACGATCCTTCATGGCTTGTGTTGCTCGTGCAAGGGGATCAACGTCCGACGTGGTTGGTGAAGGTAGCGGGGAAGTGGCAACAACACCGCCACGACGCAGCCTCTCCTTGACGAACATGTCTTTGAGGATGGTGGCGCAGTGTTCATAATAGTCGTCGTTGTCCTTGACGAAACTCCATCCGTTGACGTCGATGACGTACGTCTTGCCAGCCGCTCGCAGCATGTCGAATCCGCAAACCCTCTGACCAAATGTGGTCGATATCCTGCTCGCCGTTTCCTTCTCTTCGGTGCTTAGAGCGGTGACATAGCGCAGCTCTTTGCCGTGCGTATTTCGCCTGACGATGCCATCGACGACGGGTGACTTGCGCGTCTCCGCGTGGCAGTAATTGGGACCGACGGTATATGCCTTGACATCCTCGGCATTGTCGACTTTCATAAAGCTCTCGTAGATGTAGCTGCTGCCGGGCTCTGTAATGGCTCTGGGAACGTTCAAGTCGGGCACGTAGTCTGAGCTCTTGTTGCCAATTTTCCTGAAAAGCTTTCTCGCGCCGCCGCCCGAGCTCTGAGGGAAGTAGATTATGATGTTGTGGTCTTCACCGCTCGTGGGCTTCTCCACAAATGGCTTCCTGAGCAATGCGCCGTCCACACTCAGAACGTCACCGTCATCGATCAATTCCACGTGTCGCGGAGGCGGCTGAGCCTCCACATCAACCGGCTCCATGGTAATGCCGGTCACATCCTTAATGTGCTTGGTCATTTCCGTCGTGAGAACGTCCGGGCCGCCGTCCCGGTTGACTTCCAGCCGCTTCGGCGTGCGAACCTGAATCTTGTCCAGGAGGCGAAGGCACACTCGCCTGTCCCATAGGATCTTTTGCATGGGCACATCATTAACGCAGAAGGGTTTTCTGGTTTTGACGTATGCAATCGCCTTCTCCAAGGGAAATCCATCGGAGTAAAATGATATCAGGTAGTCGCTAGCATGTGTCAGTGGAATGGCTTTGTTTCATTTTACCCAAGCGAGCGCCCGCAAGCTGAGTGGCAGAAGCCGCTATGCTCTTCTTGTTCACCGACAAGGGGCCTGGTCTGGTTCACCGAGGGACTCACCACATCGGCCAATTTTCAACTTCTAAAAAACACAGTCAGTTACGCCTTCAGCATATGCTCTGCAGATGTCACAAACCTTCATCAAGAATGACTTTGTCACCAAACACCACCACATCAAACTCGCGGTTTGCGATGAGGCGATTTAAGATGTTCCTGCTCGGCTTACTTCTGGCCTTGACATCCAAGGCACATATTCCAATGACGCCCCAAGGAGCTGGCTTTGCTATTAAAGGGGAAAAGAAAAGATCAGCCTGCCGTAGCGCGATTTGAGGTCGTTTCCCCGAGGGCAGCATATCTTACCTTCTTCCTTCTCTCGATGCCTTTCGCTGCTTGGACTGTGGCTGCTAGCCGCCGTGCTGCCACTAAACCTCCTCTTTACTCTGCTGCGAGAGCGATCTGGCTGGGAGCGCATGTTGTTGGGCTCCGCTCGCTGGCCGCGTCTTATGACCTCAAGTGGCTGCGCGTGAGGGTCTCTGGGTGTGAGGTGATGTTGCCCAGGCGCGGCCGCGTGCCCGGGTTGGCTGTTGGACGATGTGGTAACCGTGACGTTGGAGACTCCCGGTTCGGATGGAGAAGAGCTGACGGCCATGCCAGACGAGAGTAGGCTTGGGACCGATCGAGGCGGGCCTCCGCCAGAGTCTGAGCCGTGGGCAGAGGGCGAGGAGTTCAAGACGCCGCGCGCAGAGGCCAGGGAGTATAACGAGTGCCCCGACAATCTCTTCGACTGGATGTCTGAGTATGAGGACCTTGCTGTCAGCGCGGGCTCGGGCAGGGTCGCGTCGAAGATGGCAGATGGGCGGAGCCGCGGGGTTCCGGTATCGTCGACGGGCGAGAGCTGGGGTTCGCCAAAGACGAGGTCCTCGCTCCAGGCGTCTGAGGTACCGGACTGTCTTCGAGTGCTAAGTCGCAGGGATCGAGAGCCCTTGACGGAGACGGGAGAGGACGGGGGAGCGGTGGAGCGTTCGACGTGGACTTCAGAAGTCCCACGACTCTTCCTGCTGGCGACGGAGCCTGTCAAAGACGACGAAGATATGCTGCGGGCGTGCGACGGAGCATGCCGCTGACAATTTCTCGACAGCGGAGGCGATGCAGAGGGGAGCGACGAGGAAGCGCCGCCACGAGCCGTGTCTCGAAAGGAGGAGCGGTCGACGCCGGTGGATGTCGGTGCGCTATTATCTATGGAGTCGGCTTCGGTGGTGCTGGCTAAATTCGACAAAGGGGCTTCCATGGCGGTGGTGGGATGGTGGGCTCCCGCAAAGCCTCGGGCTAGCGAGTCGCTGGGCGGATGCGGAAGTCAATTGGGGCCGCTGCTCCACTGGCCGTCGACCCTACGCGATGCCGCAACCGTCACCAAGGGGCCGCAGGAGGGAGAAGTCGATACAGGAAAGATGGGTTGAGACGCAATTGCGTACGGCGCATGAGCTGCATCGTCTCTCGGTGACGTAGGGCGTTGGTGGCCCGTCCTGAGACCTGGGATGGGGTTTCCGAGGCTCTGGATGACCCCCCTGGTGCTGCGCTAATTAGCCGAGCCTCTCTACTCGTACGAGTACCTTGCCCAGCCAGGAAAAAAGTACGGGGAACCAAGGCCCAGCTGGCGGTCACAAATGCACATGCGTCTACTGGCCGGAGGCGAATGTGACGGCTCAAACGGGCATTCAAATGGGCATTGCTTGCGCCGTGAACCGCGGCCGGTCCTCATTGTCTCTGCTCGAGAACAGACGCTACGGGCCCAAGCTGTTTCAGTGAACGGAGAGTTTGCCTTGCATGCATACGAAACACAGTGTAGGGAAAGTCAGGGCAATCGCCCGTGGCCGTATGCGTGAATCGACGCCAGATGCAAGATCCAAGCCGCCCCTCATGCACATCAGCGGTTTCGCTCGGATTGGCTGGCCGAGCCACCTCCTGGAAGGGTGCTCGGTACCTGAACGTGGGGGAGGTTTGGGCCGTTTGTCCTGTCTTTATTGTGCCAGCAGAGTTTGCAAAACCTTCGACTCAAGGGCCATATTCAAAAAAAAAAA
>JALHCE010000118.1:0-29991 GCA_024340795.1 Tolypocladium amazonense
ATAATTCTATAGTTTTTAAGTATATTAAAACTTATTATATATATTTAATATATAATACTTTATTATTAGAGAATATTAAAATATTATTAAAATAAATAATATAAATTATATTAATTAAGCCTTAAAAGGCTTTATATATATAATATTAAAAAATTATAGATATATTAATTAAGCTAAAAGATATAACTAAATATTTATAATAGCTATATTAAGTATAGAATATTATTTTTTACTTATTTTTCTTTTTAATTTAAATTTAATAATAAGTATTTTTAATATTAAGTTTAATATAATATTTTACTTTTTTATATTAATTAAGGATTTCTAAGATAAGTAATAAAGTATAGTAATTCTTAATAAATATTTTATTAAAACTATAATAATTAATATATAATTATAAGCTTTTATTTTTTTTTAATATAAAGAGAATATATATAGCGCTAGCTTTATTATTATATACTCTTAATAAATAATAAGCGCTAGCGCTAGAGAATATATAAATAGCTAGTAATACTATATATAGCTAGTATATAGCTAGTAAATAGAACTATAGTAACTAATACTAAGCTACTTTTACTATAGTCTATAATCTAAGGATTATATAATACTTACTAAGAGTATATTAAATATAAATATTAGCTTATACTTAATAATATTAATTAGCTCTTTAATAAGTAATAGTATAATAAGATATTATTATACTAGTATATAAAGTAATAGTAAGGTATATTTATACTAATATAGTAAGGGCGTTAATATAGTATACTTATACTAGTATAGTAAGGTAATAATAATATAATAATATAAGTATACTAATATTATAAAGAGGTTAATAAGAGAAAGTATATATAAGTAGCTTTAATAAAGTAGAGTAATAAAGCGCTAGCGAGTAGCTAGTATTAAGGAGAATTATAAAAAGCTTATAAAGGCTTTATTAATAAGTATTCTATAAGGTTAGCTTATATATATACTAATATATAAGTAGTATTATTAAGACTATAACTTAGTAACTTCTTAACTAAGGTTTTTTTATTAATAAGGTAGTAATAAGAGCTATACTTTATTAGTTTTTCCTCTTAATATTAGATTATTAACTTAATCTATATAGTCTTTTAAGCTCTTAGATAAGAATAATAAATAATAATAATAATATAAAAAGAATAAGTATATTAACTAAGCTATAAAATAAATAAATTTATTTATTAATTAAATTATTATCTAAGTATTAATATAATTTATATAATTCTTTTTATAATAAAAAATAAATTCTTTTATAAGATAATATTATATTAAGTTTAAAATTAATAAAATAATTTATATTCTTATAATATAATAATATATTTATTTATAAAATATTAAAGATATTCTAAAAGTCTTTTAATTCTTAAGGAATTTTAGAATCTTAAAGTAAAAATAAAGAATTCTTATTATCCTAAAAAGTAATATTATTTTATTTATTAATATTATTAATAATTAAGTATACCTTAGCTTTATTCTAGCTTTTTTAAGTAAAATATATAAGAAATAATATCTTAATACTTTTCTATTTATATTTAAATTATTATTAATTATTCTAAAATATAAAATAAATTTAATATTTATATATTATAAATAAACCTAAAAATATAGGGTTTCTCTTAGAATTTAAATCTCTATTAATAATAATATATTTATAAATTATCTTTTTAGTTTAGTTATAACTATTCTTAATCTTTATAAATATTACTTATATATTATAAATATTACTTATATATTATAAATAAGAATTATTATTTTATTAATAACTTATAGAATAAATAGAGTTTTTAAAACTTTCTTTAGTTTTAATTTATATATAAAGGTAATATTAATTAAGTCTTTATTACTATATATATTAAGATCTATATAAGTTTTAATAGTATTTTATTATTATATTATAATAGAAGTATATAATTAATATATAGTTCTTAATTTAATAGATTTAATTAAGATAAAAGACTTTACTTTAATTAATTTTTATTTTTTATTAATAAGTTATTAAAGCTTTTTACTAACTTAGAGTAATTATTCTAAAGATAATTTTTATTTTTATAATTATAATAAGCTATCTTTTATTTCTTAATTTTATTTAAAGTTATTAATTTATTTATTATTCTTCTAGTATATTAAAAGTAATTCCTAGATAAATTAAATTTATTCTATTAAGTAAACTTTATCTCTAATAATATAGATTTTAAGTATTAAAAATAAGTTTATAAGTTTATTTATTTATAAAAGTAGATTTTATACTATAATAATTACTTATATAACTTTACCTTTATTATTACTCCTAGCCTTAAATAAAATAATAAATAAGAATATAATTATATAATATTAATAAATCTTTAATAGTATTTTTATAGCTTAATAAAGTATTATTTCTTATATATTAAAAAAGAATATAGAATTTTAATTAATATTAATATTACTTTCTTAATAATAGAAATAAACTTAGAAGGAGATATATAAGTTAAAGGCTAGTTTTATAAAGACTAAATATTTTATAAGAATAAAAAAAGAGTTTTATAAAACCTTATTAAATTAAGTATTAAGATTCTTTTAAGAAATAGCTATAATAAAGCTAAGAATTTATATAAGTAATAAATTTAAATTTAAAATAGAAAATAATAAAGCTCTTTAAAACTTTAATTATATAAGTAAATATAACCTTTAGCTTAGGACTTACTATACTCTCGTAGCTTATATATATTACTAGTAAAATAAAATCTAATATTAAGAGTATACTTCTTATACCTAATTACCCCCCCCTATAATATTATAGCTCTCTACGAGCTATAGTAGGGGTAAGTATTGCGGGCGAGGCTATAGTAATATATTAGCGAGGCGTAAAGCTAGCCTCGCGCTAAGCTAAATAATATAAGTAAATAGCTATAGTATTAATAATACTTAATAAGAAGATATACTAATTTAAGAAGTAGAGAAATACCTTATAGAATACTCCTAGACCTTATAAGAACCTTATATAATATACTTACTCTAGCTTCTTCTAAGTAAAGTATATACTTACTAGGAGAATATAGCGAATAATAATAACTAGTAGATAGCTCTTAACTAATAATAAGTAATAGTAATAGCCTAGATAGCTAAGAACTTATAAAAGATACTTTAATATCTTATAATTATTAAGAATATAGTTATTAAGAAGACCTTTACTTAAGTAATTATTAATAGTAGCTAACCCCTAGCGAGGTACCTAAAAGCTATTTTAGTTTTACTAGTATATAATAAAGAAATTATAATTAAATCGATAATAAATATAAATAAGTAAAGTAATAAGGAAATACTAGATATAGTTAATATAATAATTAATAAAATATTAGTTATTAATATAAAATACTTATAAAGTAATAATTAAAAACTTATTTTTAGCTACTCCCTTATAGTAAGAATATAAGTAATTAATATAGATTAAGTATATAAGGCCTTTAGAGATAAGGCTATTATTATATAATAGCTCTAGTAAATAATAGTCTTTAGGATTAAAGTTTATTAGGTCTTAGATACTAGCGAGAATATAATTATATAAGAAATTAATATAATAAACCTAGGGATTAATATTAAGAAAGTAGCGATTTTATAGTAGTTAAAGAATAAAGAAATCTTATCTATATATATTAGTATTAATAGCGCCGAAGGAGTATAATATCTTATTAACTAAGGGCTACTATAAGATTTAAGCTATTATTACTATAAGCTTTTTTAAGAAAGTATATTAGTTATATAATACTTTTATTACTTTAGTTATAAATATAAAGTAAAATACTATATTATAATAAGATATAAATAGTATAGATCGAAGGGCTATAGCCTAGTATAATATAGGTATAAAGAGTAAGTAAGAATATTATACTACCTTTATTATAATAGTATATACCTAGCGTAGGATAAGAAATATAAGGTTAAATAAGCTAAAGTTAGCGAAGTATAGGCGAGATACTAGAACTAGCTAAGCTGCTTTACTATACCTCCCGGGCCTTAATAAACCTTATTATTATAAGAAGATTTATAAGCTACTATACTTAAGAGACTTAAGAGAAATAAGCTATTATTTAAAATAAGGCCCTATAGTAGACCGCTAGCTATAGTAAGGATAGTATAACTATACTAAGGGAGTAAGTCTATTTATATATATATATATATTTATTTATATATATCCTACTAAAAACTACTTATACCCTATAAACCGAGTAAGTAATAGTATTATATAACTACCCTCTATACTAAAACTTCTTATAAGGTATCTATACGCGCCGCCCGCCCGCTATAGAGGCGCTATATCTAAAGTTAATCTAGAAGCTATAATATTTAACCCTAACCTAACCTAAATATTATATAGTATAGAGAAGACCCTATATTAAACCCTAGACTAACCCTATAATTAATAACCTATAGCCTTATATAGAGTAGTATAAGCGAATATTATAGTAAGCGCTAGTACTTAGGTATATAACTTATATTAATAAGAGAGTAATAATTATATAATACTACTACTTATTAAGTTTATAAGATATAAATAGTCGCGATATAGCGGGCTATTAATAGGAAAAGTAGGGGGATATATATAACTAGATATCTATATATATATAAATAGACCTACTTTACTAAAGTATTAAGAGTTTCTTTATAAAGCTTATAATATTATAGAAAGAGATTAAGAGGCTACTAAATAAAGATAAGAGATAAATAATAATATATAAGTAACTTTACGTAATAAATTTATTACTACTCTCTTATTATATAGTATCTAGCGAGATAGTAATTAATACTAAAGAACTATCTAGCGAGTTCCCGAGTAGCTAGTAAGACTTAGAAGAGAAAGACCTTATAGAGTTTATATAGCTTAATAAGTTAAATTAAGATCTTATAATAAAATATATATAAAAAAAATAAGATACTTACCTTACTCCTTATTATTAGTTAGTAATATAATATTATAGCGATCTAGGAACCTTACTATAACTTTATAGGGGTCTCTATCTCTTAAAGCTCTAATTATATAATTATTTAGCCTAGGGACCTAGAGGAGAAGTAATATACTATATTATTAGTTAAAAGTAATATTATTATAAAGGACTATACTATAGAGCGAGACTAGTATAAGGTAGTTATATAAACTCTATAAGAACTAGTCTCCTTTATATTAGCTTACTTAGAATTATTACTAAAGAATAGCTCTAAGTAGAACTCGCTACTCTAATATATATTAAGCTGGGGACTAACTTACTTAATAATACTTATAGAGGACTTTAACCTATATTATATACTATAGAAAGCTATATAAAGACTAGAGCCTAAAGTAAGAATTATACTAAAGGCTACTAAAGTATAGGACCTTAACTATATTAGAGAGTATAGAGCGCTAACCTAGCGTAAGGGGAACTTATACTTAGTTATAAACCTTACCTAGGCCTTAGCGAGCCTTAGTAATAGAATTATAATACTCTTACCTTATAGAGACTTAATAGAATTAGACTACTAGCTACTAGTATATAAGCTTAATATAGAACTAGAGAGAATATAGCGAGGAGGCCTAAACTAGCGCCTTATTAACCTAGAGAGAGTCTACTAAGGGATAGCCTCCCTACTCTAGCTAGGAGAGCTAGCTATAGTAAATAAGACTAATAATTACTTTATAGAACTTATATAAAGCTTATAAGAGCTAGGCGAAGAAATAGTACCTAAGTACTAGGGAGGTTTACTAAGGAATAGCTAGTAATATATAGAAATATATAAAGTAATAAAGTCCTTATAAGTAATAAAATAGTAATACTAGAGAACTTATAGTAAGGCTAACTACTAAGCCTTAAGAGAAGTAAAGAAAAAATAAGATTAAGTTATCTATAAGGCTAAAAGAGATATTTTTAAGAGTATTATTTATTAAGCTTTAGATATAGGTTAGGGAGTCTAAGCTATAGCGAAATAGGTAAGAATAAAGAGTTAAAAACCTTACTAGCTTACTAACCTTCTAGGCCTATATAGTAATAATAAGATAGTTATATATACTTATATAGAGAAAGTAAAGGTCCTTATTATAAGGTTCTTCCTTAATATATAGCTAAACCTTAGTAATATTATAGAGATATCCTTCTATAATAATAACTTTAGCTTAAATATACTAGCTTTTAGTAATAATATTATAGAGAAAGAGGTAATAATAATACTTCGAGCGAATATAAAGTAGACTATACCTAAGTTTATAAGTATTCCTAATAGTTTCCTCGCTCTCTATAGTAAAGAGCTAGTATAAAGAATTACTCTCTTAGTCTAGGCGAGCTAGTAGCTAGAGTACTACCTAAAGGCCTATTATAAGGCCCTTATAGTTATTATCCTAAAGAATAAGCTAGACCTAGTATAAGTAGAATCCTAGTAATTAATTATATTACTTTATATTATTAAGAAAGTCCTTAAGAAAATTATAGCCTAGTATATTATAAAGAGTTCTACTATTCGTATACGGGTATATCTCTATTTATATACGCGCCTATATAAAAAAGGCATAGACTACTACTAGCCCGCCCCGCTTACTTATATTACGAAGGCCTAGCTTATAGAGGTATCTTATAAAGATTATACTAATATACTATAGAATACGCTTATAGCTTTATAGCCTAAATACCCTCGTAGCGTTATAGCTAAGATTATTAATAAAGCTAAATATAAGGGGAATAAGATTACGTAGAGTATATTATAGAGCTACTAGAGCTATTAAGTAAGTATGCCTAACTATCCTAACTTAAGCTATAGGCTTACGATAACTTATTTAAGCTTTAATTAAGATATATTTATTATATAGCTCGTTAACTTTATTATATACTAGCCTATAATAATCGCGATTACTAAAACTAGCTGCTAAGACTAGCTATAGAGGTACTTATACGAATTAAGTATAGGCGGTATAAGTATATATATAGATAGAGATATACCTGTATACGAATAATAAGATTTATTATAAATATTATAAAGGCTAGCGAGATTCTTATAGATAAGTAAATAAGGAATAGATAAGGCTAGTCTATAAAGATAGCGCTATATAGAATTATTAGCTAAGTATAGATAATATAGAAAGTAAGGAGTATTACCTTAATTCTCTTACTAGATATTAATAATACCTTTAATATAATTAATTACCTTTACTTACTTAATACCCTATATAGCCTTAGCTACCTAGGCTAGGTTATTAAGTAAGTTCGGTTATTTCTTAGCGAAAGAAAGGTAATTCTTACCTTCGATAGTATAAACTTATAACCCTTTTATATATAGAATAAGGTACTCTAAGAGTTATTACTATTACTAATACTTTTTATTTTATATACTACTCCTTTCTATAAAGAGATATATATACTAAGGGTTAAGGTAATAGGATTTACTAACGATATATACTTTATTATAATAAGCGCTATAATACTAAAGACTTATATAAAGCTATAAAGAACTTATAATTATTACCTTATATAAGTAATAAGAATTAAACTAAGCTTTAGCTTAGTAAAGTATAGCTTACTCTATATATATAAGAGAAGGTCTAAAGTATAAGGTAGCTTATAATTAGGAGGTATTATTATAAAGCCTATAAAATTATAAAGAATACTTAGTATAATTATTAATAAGAGACTATAATAAGCTATTTATAGTAACTATAAGATTATATAAATAGATTACTAATACCTTATACTAAGTAAGATTATAATAGTAACCTAAAGACTATAGCTTTAATATAAGTAAGCTATTTACCTAGCTATAGTAAGAGTATCTCTTACTTATAGTATAAGTATTTAATATATACTAATAAAAGTAAGTCCTAGAGGCCTCGCTATATAACTTAGTAAGATATAATAATAAGTACTTCTTAGAGTAATTAATACTTATAAGTTAACTTTAATATATAGCCTAGAGATAAAGACTTATATCCTCTCTCTAGACTTATATCTTAATAAATAAGTAAATAAATTCCTAGCGAGGCTAGGTAAAGGGCTATACTCTAGTATCTAAGTAAGCCTCTAGCGATTATATAACTACCTTATACCGAAAACGCCCTTTTATATAGCGCTCTACCTAGCTAAGTACTAAGAATTAGTCTTATAAGACTAAACTAATAACCTATTCTATAAGAAGCTTATTAGTACTTAATAATAGCGATAAGAGATAGCGTATTATATAATAGCTAGTTACTTAAATAAGAGAGAGCGCTATATAGTAAAAGCAAGCCTAACTTATTATAACCTTAAACTATATTAAGAGCTTACTAAAGCTTAATTATTATTACTAATTTAGATATATACTAACTATATAAGTCTTAGGGCTTATTTAATAGCTTATAGAGTCCTAGGTATAATATAGCGATATAAGTATAGTAGTAAGTATAAGACCCCTTAATATATAATAATTTTCTATATAAAAGAGAGAGAGTAATAAAGAGCCCTTATAATAAAAGTACTAAGGCTACTAAACTTTAAAAAGCTTTATAGTAACCCTAAGCTTATAATAAGCATTATATAATAATTTATAGAAACTAAGTAATTTATATAGTTCTTATAAGTAGTAGACTTCTTATATAGATAATATATAAGCGAGTTAATTAAGACTACCTAGCCTTAGTAAAAACTAAGTAAAAATAAAATAAAGGAAAATAAATAAAGGAAAATAATAAAGTAAGTAAAGCTATAATAAGCTAGATTTACTTATAGTAACGTTTCGTAACCTTTTCGCTCTCTTTATAAGCTTAGCGAGCTCTCTTTACTTTCTCTAAATAATTTTATATATAATAGATATTATTAAATATAGAAAGCTATATAAAGAATTATAGCTCGCCCTAGATATAGTAATATATAAGTATAATAAAAACCTTAATTACCTTAGTCTAATAATAGATAAGACTTAGTAACTTACTAGTATTATTAGCTATAGGCTTAGCTAGAAGTATAATACTAATAATATTACTAGTAGCTAGAGTAAAGAATAAGGTAAGAAAGTAATAAGGGTAAAATAGCTACTTAATATTACTTTCGAGGTTAATAAATTTATAGTAAGATATAGTCTTAGTAAGAGATAAGGTAGGCTTAGTCTTAGTAAGAGTAAACTAACTTATAGTAAGGGCTAACTTCTTACCTTTAGTAAGCTTTAGCTTCTTCTCCTTAATCTTAAAAGTAATAATTAGCTTCTTTATAATAAACTCGCGGTTAATAATAGTAATAAAATTATTAGCTAGGGTTACTAGCTACTTTTTATACTATAACTAGTTAGCGAAACTAATAATATTATAATAAAGATATAGGTAATTTACTATAGCGATAGTATTAATATTAGTAAAAGTTATTATATTCTCTAGCTATACTTATATAATAATAATTTAGTATTTAACTAGCTTAGACTTCTTATTAGTAATCTTAGTATAGCTATAGCTAATATTATAATAGTATAAGTACTTCTTAGAAGGGTTATCTATATTATTAGTAAGGAACCTATAATATACTAAGAATACTTATTAATCTTATAGCTATATTTATATAGTATAATATATATAGTACTAGTAGACTACTTATTATTAATAATAACTTTAATATAGTATTAATAAGGGACCTCCCTATAAGAGGTTAGTAAAGAAGCTTAATAAGAGTATAGTAACTTATTAAAGAATAATATAATTAGTATAGTAAATAGGATAGCTACCTATATTATAAAGTAAGGCCTTAGCTAATACTTTTACCTATATATTAGGAGTAATACTATACGTACTTACTCGAATCTCTATTTATACTTACCGCTGCTAGCCCGCCCTAGCTTCTTATACCGCCCGGGCCTAGTAAGTATAGGTACCGTAGAAATATATTATATATACGAACACACGATATATATATATATATATATATATAATACGGTCGTAGCTATAGAATGTGTTCCTTTTAATTTACTTTAAAATATACCTTTACGCCTTTAGTTTAAAGTTATATTAACCCGGCTTATTTATTAATCTACTACTTCTTTATAAATAACTACCTCTTAATTGCCTACTACTTAGTAACGCTTAACGAGGGTAGCTATAAGAGCGTATTATATATACCTCCTAGGAAGGTATTTAGGCGGTACCTCTACTTACTAGACTTAGGCGCTATAAGTAAGTAAATTCGGCGGGGCGGGCTAGCGGCGGTAGGTATCTTTTTAATAGGGGCATAAGTATAAATAGAGATTTAAGTAAGTATGTATAGTATTACTCTATATTAGTACCGATAAAGTCTATACTAGTAGTTTTATCCTCGGCCTTATTATTAGTATTAAGGGTAGTAAGCTCTTAGTAAGTATATATAGCTTTATAAATAAGGCTCTATATAAGAGGAGAAAAGCTTAGTAAGTTATTAATATAAGAGCGCTTTTACTATAGAGGAGTCTTAAATAGTAAGCTATAAGTAAGAGTAGCTATAGAGGATTTATATAGAGTCGTTCTTAATATAGGAGCTACGCTACTAAAGTAAGGGATAAAGAAACTAGGATTCTATATAGCTAGAGCCTATAAAGTAGTATAACTAATAGTAAGGAGAGGTATATAGCTAGCGAGCTTATTTATATCTATATCTATTACTATAGTTTTATTAATAGCTATTAAAGGATATTCCTACTCTATCTATTACTTAAATAAGGCTATTTATTAAGGATTAAGTATTTATATCTATATAAACGCGCTAGCCTATAAAACTTAAGTAATAGTAAAATAATAGTAATTAGTTAGAGTAACCTACGAGGCCTTAGGGACTAGAATATTCTTATACTCCTTATCCTCCTCCTCGCTACTAGGGAGTAGTAAGAACTTAAGCTCCTCCTCCTTAAAGGAGTTATTAAAAGATATATTAATAGAATCTTTAGTAATAGTTTAGTAAGGCTAGTAAGGTATATACTTATTAATAGTATATCTACTACTAAAAATACTTAATTAAGTCTTAAGTCCTATAAAATATTAGTAAATAGAGTAGATTACTTATAAAGGGATATACTTATAGTAAAAATAGAGTATAAGCGAAAGTAAAGGTATTATAAGATAGAAAAGTATATATTAAAAATAATTAGGGGTAATAATAAGAATAAGGTTAAGGCGAAGTCTAAGTAAGAGAAAGCTATAACTTTATAAGGAAAAGATATAGCGCGCTAGGGGCGAGATTAAAATAAAGGCTATATAGCGCTAGCCTTATTACTATATACTCCTAGTAAGTAATAAGCGCTAGCGCCGGAGGATATATAAATAGCTAGCGATACTATATATAGCTAGCGTATAGCTAGCGAATAAGACTATAATAACTAATACCGAGCTACCCTTACTATAGCCTATAATCTAGGGATTACGCGATACTTACTAAAAGTACGCTAGATATAGATATTAGCCTATACTTAATAATATTAATTAGCTCTTTAATAATAATAGCGCAGCGAGATATTACCGCGCTAGTATATAGAGTAGCAGTAAGGTATACTTATACTAGCGCAGTAGGGGTATTAATATAGCGTGCTTATACTAGTATAATAGAGTAATAGTAATGCGATAGTATAAGCGCGCTAATATAGTAGAGGGGTTAGCGAGAGATAGTATATATAGGTAGCCCTAATAAAGTAGGGTAGTAAGGCGCTAGCGAGTAACTAGTACTAGGGAGAATTATAAGAAGCTTATAAAGGCCTTATTAATAAGTATTCTATAAGGTTAGTCTATATATATATTAATATATAAGTAGTATTACTAGGATTATTACCTAGCGACTTCTTAGCTAAGGTTTTTTTATTAACGAGGTAGTAGCGAGAGCTATACCTCGCTAGTTTTTCCCCTTAGTATTAGATTATTAACTAGACCTATATAGTCTTTTAGGCTCTTAGATAGGGATAAATAATAATAATAATAATAATATATAAGTAAATACTTTAATAAGCTTAATTTCTTATTATAATAAAACACTACTTTAATAATAATTAATAGCTCTTATAAAATTACTAAGATCTTAGTATATATAGAATATAATTATAATTACTTTATTTAGTAAAAAGTAAATTTAAATAGTATAATTAATTTATATTACTTAATCTTAATTCCTCTAAATATATAAGGAAATACTTATTAAAAGCCTTATTTTTTAGAAGTAATAATAAAAGTATATATTAATAAGTATATTAAATATAGAATTAAGTACTTATTAATAATTATAAAGAGTAGATATTTATCCTATGCCTCTAGTTATCTATCTTACTATAAGTAGGGCATTATAGTATAAGAGCGAATTTATATTATAGCTAGCGCTAATTAAATAGCCTAGCCCGCTAGTAGCCTAATAGCTTAGTAGCCTAGCGCCCTAGCGCCCTAGTAGCTTAATTATATAGTATAGGCCCCTAGTAGCTAGCAGCTAGTAGCTAGTAGTATAATTAAATAATAGCTAGTAGTATAATAATAGCTAGTAGCTAGACTCTAGCTACTAGCTACTATTATACTACGCTAGCTACTATTACGCTATACTAGCTACTATTATACTATACTAGCTACTATTATACTATACTAGCTATTATTATACTATACTAGCCGCTATTATACTATATAATTAACTTAATTAATACTACTAGCTATATAGGTATATAAATTTAGCCCTACTATAATCTAGCTATAATAGCCTATATTTCTATAGGATAGATAACTAGAAGTATAGAATAGATATCTACTCCTTAATTATATACTCTAGATAATTAATTAATTTTATTTCTTTTTACTTATAAAAAATATTTATATATTCTTTAAAAGTACTTAATATAATTAGCTCTTTAAAAAGCTTATAACTATAGTCTTAATTATTATAATAAGTAAGGACTTTTACTTAATAAATAACTTTAACTAATTTTAAATAAATACTTATTAACTTATAACTTAAGTTAAAAATAAGGGCTTTATAAATATAATCTTTAATAATATAAAGAATAGCTAAAGTAAGTAATTAATCTTTTTTTAATTTATTTAATATAGAATTATAATATATATTACTAGGGCCTCTTTTATAAGAAGGTATATTATAATAGTAAATATTATTATTAAATTAAATATATTATTTATATTATCTTATATTTAATTAAGGTTTTCTTTAATATAGAGATTTACTATCTTATAGTTATTACCCTAGTTAATCTAGATTATTTAGTCCTAAATTAATATTCTAAAACTTTAGAGAACTATTAAATTACTTAAAATTATTAATAAAGCTTAGATAGTAATATTTCTAATAATAAGTAGCTAAATTAATAGCTAGCTTAAGTATAGGAGGATATTATAAGCTTATATATAATAGATTATACTAAAGTTTTATTTTAATATTAAGTAAAAGAGTAATATTAAGAGTATTTAATCCTTAGCTTTATTAAATTAAATAAAACTTATTTAAGCTTTAATAAATACTTCTTAGCTTATATTTTACTATAGTATAATAACTTAAAGCTATAAAATAGCGCTATTAATTTTACTTATACTTAAAGATATATAGCTAAGCTTAATAACTCTATAAGCTATAGTTATAAATAATAATTAAGTAAAATTAAGTAATTTATACTTTTATTATTCTTTTTAATAATAATTTATATACTTTTTTATTTTTAAAGCTTATTATTCTCTTCTTTAATAAGAACTACTAACTTTATATATATAAATAATAAATACTATTATAAGTATATTAAAAAAGAGGTTATTATTAAAAACTATTTTAAGAAATATAATAAGAACTTAAAAAGAATAAACTAATATAATAAAGATATAACTACTAACTTAATACTTTAATTAAGAGTATTTTTTAAGTAATAAGAAGCTATTTTATATTACTCTTAAATAAAGAGCTATATAATAATTATATTACTTAGCCTTATAAATAAATAAGCTTAGGATTAAATAGATACCTAAATTACTTAGCGTTAGAGGAATAATAACCCTTAGATTAAATAACTTTTTAAAAAGAGATAAGCTAAGAAATAAGCTTAAGAGAAAGAGTTAAAGAGTATAAGAGATAGAGCTTTTAAGGAATAGAAGGTAAGATATAAATAATTAAATAATTCTTAATAAATTTTCCTTTATATAATACTTTCTTTTATAGCTAAGAGGATTTAATAGAAAAATAATAAACTTAGAGTAAGTAAGAATTATAAAAGAATATAGAAATAATTATATTAGTATTAGTTTTATTTTTTCTTTTTTTCTTTTTTTTAATTTTATTAACTTTATATCTATCTTTTTATTTCTTTTATATATTAATTACTTAGGAATAGGCTATATTTATATAGAGAGGAGTTTATTAAAGTAAATTAATAAGCTTAAAATTATTTACTTACTAAGTATAGCTAGCTCTTTATTAATTAATATTAAGCTAATAAATCTTAAATAGAATATTAAAGGTTATTAATAAGAAGGAAATTAATAATTAAAATTAAAGAACTTAATAAAGAAATAGTTATAAAGAGTTTATTTAGAATACTAAGATTAAATAATTTAATATATACTTTTATTCTTTTTATAAGCTTTTTATAGTTTTTAATAAAAAGACTTATTACCTTCTTATATTATTAAGATAGCTTATATTACCTTTTATACCTTTTTTACCTTTTTTAATATACTTTATAATATATTTTTAAATAAAAATTTAAGCTTTATATTAATTTAAATTATTTAATCTTATTAACTTTATAAAGTATTAACCTTAATAAAGTCTATTATTTATCCTATATAATAATATTTATTATTCTTAGCCTTTAATATTTTTATTTATCTTTAATAAACTAGCTTCTTTATAATAAACTTATAGTTAAAAATAATAATAAAATTATTAATTAAGATTATTAATTATTTTTTATATTATAATAAGTTAGTAAAGCTAGTAATATTATAGTAAAAATATAAGTAATTTATTATAATAATTATATTAATATTATTAAAAGTTATTATAGTATTAAGCTATACTTATATAAAGATAATATAGTAATTAATAAGCTTAAGCTTTTTATTAATAATTATAATATAGCTATAACTAATATTATAATAATATAAGTATTTCTTAAAAAGATAATCTATATTATTAATAAAGAACTTATAACTTATTAAAAATATTTATTAATTTTAAAACTATATTTATATAATATAATATAAGTAATATTAATAGATTACTTATTATTAATAATACTATCTAGCGTAAGACTACTACTACCCTAAGACCTTTAAGGTTTAGGATAATATAAAGTAGGCCTATATATACTAAGCTACCCGATTCGAAAATAATTATATAGACCCGAACCTAAACTAAAGACTAGCTAGCCCTAACCCTATACTAGCCTAGGCTGCTTATAATTCTAAAGGACTAGATTTTAAAAGGAAGAAAATAAACCCTCTAAGCTAACTAATAATAACTACTCTTCTTTTAAGAGTAGGTTAAACCCGGGGATAGACCTAGCTCCCCTAAGCTAGACCTAGACTAGGACTATTAATACCTTATAATAATACCGCCCCTAGCTCGTCCGCTCCTTAATAATTAAAGTCCTTTACTAAAATATAATAAAGAAACCTGCTTTAATATACTTAACCCTATAAAATAAAGCTTAATTTAATATTATAGTACTCTAGGAAGTATACTTAAATAGCTATTCTAGCGCCCTTATATATCCGGGCTAGAGTAGTTATTATCTTATTATATATATAGAATAAACCTCCCTTTATCTTTATAAATACTATAGCCCTAAGGTATAAGCGATTAATAATAGCGAGGACTAGTATAGTATTACTCTCTATAATTATTAATTAATAATTTACTTTATTTACTTATTAAAGTTTATTAATATAAAGTAGACTAGCTCTATTTATAACCTTATCTAGTAGCTAATATATAACTAATATATATTAATTAAAGACTTTAACCTTTATTACTTATTATAGAACGCTTATAATTATATATTACTTAGAGTAACTAACCTTATAACGCTTATAGCCTAGTAATAGCTTAGACTAGTTATATTAAGAAGGGTAACTATATACTTTATATAGGGCTACTAGGATAATATAATTAACTATACTTAAGTTACTTATAATATTATAGTTATATACTAAAGTAATACTAACCTTATTAACTCTAATTACCTTCTATAAGTAATCTAGATTAATACTAATACTATTTCTACTACCCTTTCTTTTCCTAGCCCCCCTAGCTATATATAGCGAATACTTAATAAAGAAAGGGCCCTTATAAAAGTAATAACCTAACTCTAACCCGAGGTAGCTTTACTTACTCTAATAACCCTTAAAGTAACTAAGACTTATATTACCTAGCTAGTTAATTAACTAGAAGCTATTATTAATACCTTAGCCCCCCGGAAAATATACCGCCCTAGCGCTAGTTAGGAGCTATAGTAAACCTAGGAGGTAGAAGAAGCTACTTATAAAGCTAAGCGAGCTAAGTAGCTATACCTCTATATAAGAAACTTAATATACTAGAACTAGCTTCTTAAAGTAAATATAGCTTAAGACCGGGCTATATATACTATAAAGTATAATATATAATAATAATTTATTTATAATACTTTATCTAACTTATTAATACTTTAGAAACTAGAGTAATAAGTATATCTTTAGAATAATACTACCTTAATACTACTATAAATACTAGCCCTAGACTAAGATAAATAGAATTAAGCTACTTTCTATATAGATAAAATATAAGTCCTTTTAGAATAGTTTTTCTTATATATATTACTAAGCGTAGTAAATTAACTAGACTTACTAGACCCCTAAATCTATACTATACTATTACTAATTCTACTCTAGTTTAATATTAATAATATTAAAAATACTATTTACTATACTATATTATAAAAGGTATTAAGTAAGGATAGCTTACCCCTAGAGCTTATTAAAGCTTATAAGAAACTAGCTATAATAATATTATTAATACTCCTTAATATAAGCTATAATATTAATATATTTTTATATTAGTTTTATAGTATAAGAGTTATTATTATCCCTAAGCTTAGTAAGATAAAGATATAGCTATACTAACTTAATACTTAGTAGCTTATTTCTCTCTTTAATACTATTAAGAAGATTCTTAAAGCTACTATTACTTACTACTTTATAACTATAGTAAAAGAGTACTAGCTTCTACCTAAGAGCTAGATAAGTAATCGCCCCCTATACTCTATAGAGACTATTATATAAATAGTAACCGAACTAGTAAAGATAGTATAAGACTAGAGTAATATTACCTTACTCTTATAACTCGATTTAAAAAGAGCCTTTAATTAAGTAAACTACTAGTCCTTACTATTTATACTCTAGAAAAAGAGCTTACTCTATTAGCTAGTATATTAAGTTATTAGTTTCCTCTCTAAGTAAATAGCTTACCTTTACTTTAATAATACTATATCCCTAAGCCTTTTAGTTTTAATAAGTATATTATAAGGCTTACTTATATCCCTAATCCTATTCCTATTATATATTAGCTTACTTTATAATAACCTCGAAATAATATTAAGTATAGCTATTATAAGCTTTATTAATAATATTAATATTATAGCGTTTAGCTCTTAGATAACCTTAACCTAGTATTAGCTCGAGACTATATAGCGGATCTATAATAAGTAAGTAACTAGGGTTAGGGTATAGTTTAAGCTCTTTAAGAGCAAACTTATATACTTTACGCGCTAACGAGCCCTAGCTACTATATAAGTTTAACTAGGTATTAAGAAGGTTACTCTAATTAAGAGCGCTTAGTTCCTAAGTATCTAGCTCTATTATAAACTTAAGTAATATACTTACTTTAAGAAGATTTAAGCTAAGCTCTATTATTAATATATAGCTCTTATAACTCTTATAGTATCTATATAAGAATACTAGCTTAGATAAGCCTAAGAGATCTATACTAAAGTTATATAAAGTATAATAGCTTATAGAGTATTTATTTTTTATTTACTTATATATATATATAGAAAACTAAGAGAGATAGCTTATACCCTAGCTAAGAAGTAGTTAATATACCTCTAAGTTATTCTTAGTATATATAAGGCTACCTTAATTAGAAGCTTAGAGACCTAGGCTATAATACCCCCTCTTAACTTATACTTAAATAAATATATCGCTTACTTTAAAAACTAGCTTAAGATTATAGAGATAGTAAGCTAGGTCTAAACTATATATACTTAGGTTACCTAAGTCCTTTAGAAGTATAAGGGCCTATAGCGGGCGCTAGGTATAAAATATACTTAGTAGCTATGCTCGTAATACCTAGAAAAGGCCTTCTTTATATATATTATTAAAGCTATATAGCGGGAGTATTAGCTCTAGCTTATAAATACGCTAATTATAGTATAGGTATAATATAACCTCTAAGTAACTAATATTAACCTATTCTTCTAAAGCTAGCTTAAGGACCTAGTAATATATAAAGAGCTTTATAAGTATAAGAGTATAGCTCTTATATAACTATAAACTAATAAGCTTAGCTTCTAAAGCTTTTTATATAATATATATATACTTAATATACCTTTACCTCTTTATTATTATAGCCTCGAGGTAGAGATTATCTTCTATATCTTCCTTAATTACTTACTCCTTACTAATACCTAAATAAAATTACTAGCCCTATTATATAACCGAGCTACTATCTATATAATACTTAATAGCTCTATATTAATAAGGCTACTAACTTAATAATTTCTTTATTATAAGACCTTTAACTAGTTCTGCCTAACTATTAAGCTTAACTAAGACTAGTAATAAACTAATATAGATATAATATAATATTATTATAATAATAAGTAAAATATATAAAGATAATTATATTAATAATACTTAATAATAAAAGTAAGCTTAATAAATAAGTAATAAACCCCCTTATTACTCTTATACTAGTATTAATATAAGCCTAACTTAATTACTCCTTACTTTTATTAAGTTTACTACCCGCGTCTATAGGGATATCCGGATCTCTAGCCTTATTACCTAAGCTAGGAGCTATAGTATCCTTAGAGTAGATCTTAGGTATACCTAGAGTAAGTATAATATAGCTAAGAAGCTTAATTTATATATTAAAATAATAAATAACCTTACTTATATCTAGACCTAGTACTTTATTAAGGAGGGGCTAATATATAATCTACTAAAATATATTCTTAATATTATTAAGCTAAGTATATTAATAATAGATATAATAGGTAAGGTAATATATAGTATTAATAATTATTTCGAACCTAGAGCTAATCTAGCCCGGGGCTAGTATAAGAGTAGTAAATAAACTATATATAATATACTTAACCTAGTTATTAAGGCAGTACTAATAACCTTTAGACTATATAACGCGTTAGCCCGACTCTTTATTATAATATACCTGCCCCGATATACTTTTAGCTCTATAAAAGCCTTTATAAAATAAATAGCTATAAGCTTAGTATTTATATTCTAAATCTACTTATTATTAAAAATAACCTTAAGCTAGGTTCTTATTAAATACTTATTAATATATATATAGTCTTAGCTTATATATAAGATATATACCTCTACCTATTACTTTTAACTTAGTTAGTATATAGAACTAACTTAGATATAGAGCTACTTACTAAGGAGGTTATAATACTAGTAGCTATAATTAGTAGTAATATAAAGAATATACTCCTTATAAGAAATCTAATAAATAACTAACTCTTATAAATATATTAGCCTTAATAGTATAAAGGAACTATACTAAAGCTATACTAGGTTATTTTTAAAGAAATCCTTAGGGCTTAAGATATTAGTATCTTAGCTAGCTAAAATATTATATAATATTTACCTACTATTAATAATATATAAATAGTATAGGATAGGGTTATACTTATTATAAGTAGAGGAGATAGAGTAGAGAGAAAATTCTTTTCTTTCCTATAGATAGTTAGCTAGATATAGTACGGGCTATAAGTAATAGGGGCTCGGATATATATAAAAAATATAATAGAGGTAGTAAAGAGTATAATAATATATAAAAGATACTATAGAAGTATAATAGAGGCATATAGCGCTAAAGAAGATAGAGGTATAGGGGGCTAAAGTAATAGAAGGTAGTTATATATAAATAGCTAGCTATAATATAGCGAATATCTTCTATAGAGCTTAATAAAGGTTAAGCTTTAGTCTTATATTAATATAATAACTTAGTCTACTTATTCCTAACTATTCTTAGACCTCCTCTTATATCTTCTATAACCTATAGTTATTATATAATAATAGCTAGGAAGATAATTAATATAGGGCCTAGCTAGTAATAGAATATAGCTAGTATAATAATAAGGGCTAGTAGTAGACTTATTAATAATAATAATAATAATAAAGAAAGAAAAAAAGAAAAAGGCCTAAGCTAGTAGGAGAAGCTGCCTTTATAAGTAAGCTAGTAAGGTAAAGGCTAGGGGCCTAGGTAAAGGCGCCTTAGTAGTACTCTATTTATATAAACCCGGAGAGATATACCGAGCTAGGCCTATGCTATAGATAACTCTATACTAGCCTAGCTAGGGAGCTTTACTTACCCCTAGTATATATATACTAAGAACTATCTCCTATACTAAGCCTAACCTAATACTATACTTACCTAGATATCCTCTTCTAGCTCTTACTATAAGCTCCCTTCTAGCTAAAGTATATAATTATATATAGGTATAACTTAAAACTATTATAATTATAAATAAAATATAGAGTAATAATTAATTTATTAACTTAGAACTTCTAGCATAAACCCTATTACTAAACTATAAACTTTTAAAGTAAAGCTAGTACCCTAGTACTAGCCTAAATATAGCCTAACTACTTATTAATCTTTTTACTCTTATTATTATTATTCTTATCCCTACTCTTATTACTTATCTTACTATTAATATCTCTATTAAACTTATTAAGGCTACTATCTATACTCGCTATATCTATACTAAAAGTAAGACTCTTTATTAATAAGGTCTAGGCCTAGCCCTAGCCCTTCTTTAATAAGTATATACTATACTTAATATAATATATAAATATAACTAGATCTATTAGAGTAATAATTATTAACTTATTATAAGCCCCCCCCTTAAAAATAGAGAGGGGTAGGTCTAGACTTAATATATAAGTAATAATAATAAGGTTCTCCTCTTAATATTTAATATAAAAAGT
The DNA here is from genome assembly GCA_024340795.1 of Tolypocladium amazonense. Lineage (NCBI taxonomy): Eukaryota > Fungi > Ascomycota > Sordariomycetes > Hypocreales > Ophiocordycipitaceae > Tolypocladium > Tolypocladium amazonense. Next base: position 21,185 of record JALHCE010000118.1, read on the forward strand.
AAGGTACTCTATAGTATTAATTACTATAGTAAAGCTATTACTATCTTAGCCTAGAGCTAGAGTAAGTATAATACTAGACTTAAATATAAAGTACTTTACTTAGTTACTAAGGTATAATTAATTATAAGTCTAGCTAATTAATTAGCCTAGCTTAAACCTAGCCCTTAGTTATATTAATATACTTTTAGTTTCGCTAAGGCCTTAGCGAGATTAATAGCTATAATTCTAATATACTTATCTTAGATCTACTCTAAGTTAGCTATAAATACTTATTAAAAATAACTTAGGTATTTACTATCTTATACTTAGTCCTAGCTAGTATATATATAATATAACTTATATTACTAACTTTAGCCTAGTTAGTATATAGTATTAATATAGAGATAGGTAGACTTATAAAAGTAACTATAATATTAATAGAGTAATACTATACGTACTTATATATATATCTATTTATACTTACGCCCTATTAAAAAGATATATACTACTACTAGCTACCCCTACCTAATTATACTATATATAGCCTAGCTCGTAGAGGTACCGCGTTAATACCCTACCCCCGTATATATAGATATACGCTTGCATATATACTAAGGCTAAAGCTATCGCGATATAGTAATAGAATTCTTTCTATCTCTACCTATAGCGCCCGCCGCCGCCGATAACGCTATAGACAAAGCTATAGATAATACTATAGACGAGGCTAAAGCCGAGGCTAAAGCTATATACGATACCGATACTATATATAATACTAAAGCTATATATAATACCCTACGAGCTACGATCCCGCCGCTACCGCCGTCGCTAAGCTTTATAATATACGATAAAGTATATAACTTTATATAGGGATTCCTTCGTAATAATAGCGCCGCCGTTATTAAGCGGTTAAGTTCTTATAAGTAGTATATCGATAGAATTGCTTTTATAACTCGAATTACCTTTATCTATAATTATAGCCCGTAACGAGCTTTAAGAAGTATAGGGCTACGTAAACTATCTATATAAAAGCTAGACTACCCCTTCTACCTTCTTATAATAGCCTTACTTAACGAGACTATCTAGAAATAGGATTTTCGAGTTACTAAAGCTTACTATAACTATAGCCCTTCGCTTAATCCTTTAGTATACTTAATTTATCGCTATCGAACTATAGTATAATAAGCTCTCGAATATAACCTTTTAAAATATAAGGCGTTACTAGCTCGTAAGATTTTAAGTATTCTATATAATACCGAGCCTTCTATATCTTTTTTCCGGCTCCGAGATATATATAATAATCGCTAAAAGCTTTATTTAAATACTCTTAATAGTAAGATAGCTATATAAGCGTTCTTATAGTATATTTAAGCTAGCAGACTTCCTTATTATATTAAATTCGATCTATATAAAGAAAATAAGATATAGGGCGTATTCTAGACTTATTCTTAGTATTAGAGAATATAGACTTATTTCCCTAAAGTTCTCGGCCTTAATAATATATATAAGACTAACTGCTTTAAATTATACCTTTTCTAGGTTATTAGAGTTATTAATTAGAAGTCTCTCGTAAACTTCGCCTTTAGCCTTATTAATATAGAGAAAGAAGAGGGATTCTAGTAGCTTTATAAGTCTCTCGATACCCTATATATATAGCTTTAAATTCTACCGCCTTCTATAGTTATTATAGATAAAGAGACTATACTTAAAAACGCTCTTCTTTATATTTTCCTAGAGGTATAGTAATAATAGTATATTTATTATATAAATAGTAATATTCGGGCTCGAATCTAGTTACGCTAAAAAGACCTAGTAAATCCTAATAGTCTTAAAAACCCTACTAATAAGATATCTATAGAAGCTAAAGTAATCCTTATATAAGAGGCTACTAAAGCTACTACTATAGTAAGCCTAGTTAATAAGAACGTTAAATTTAGCTATAAGAGTATATATAAGGTATAGAAGTATATTATCTATATATAGAAAGAAGTAGATTTTTTTAAGGTATAGTAATAACTTAATTAACGCTTTAGTTAACTCTAAGGGTATATTATAATATATATTTCGAATAAATATATACCGTAGCGCGAGTAGTAGGCTACCTACTATATTTCCTATTATTATAACTTCGGGTAATATATAAATAATTCTATAGAGACTATATATAAGAATATAAAGTTATATCTTCTTATAGGTATATCTAATCTTTTATATCTTTATAATACCTTTATCGAGATAATTAAAAATAAGGAAAATTTATATATATAGAAGGCTACTAAATAAGAGATATACTAGTAGCGTATTTACTTAGGGTAGTTATTATAGCTTAGGGAGCTTAATATTAAAGTAATATATATAGCGATTAACCTTATTACTATATAGTATAGGCTTACCCTTACTATAATACCTTTATTAACTCGAGAGCTATAGCTATTAGAGCCCTATAGTAGTTGCTTTATATAGTAGTTCGGGCTACCTTATACCTATATAATACTTTAACGCCTTTAAGTAGGGTTAATACTTAAAAAGTATAATATTCTCTTATAGTAGTAGCTTAAGAAGCCCTTAGTAAGTCTCCCTCTTTATTTCTATATAAATACTACTAATCCTTTCTCTTAGGACCTCGAAGAGCTATTACTTCGAATCCTCGATCCCGATATTATAACGAATATACATAGCTAGCCCCGAAATAATAAGCTATTAATCCCTTAGCGCCTTAAATACTAAGAAAGAGTAAGTAGTATAGTAATACGAGTATTATAAAGAGCCTTATAGCTACTAACTTTATTATAAGCTAGTATAAGATAGCTTAACGCTAGTATTCGAAGGTATCTCTTATATAACGAAGTTAACGAACTTAGCTATAGTCTAATAGCCCTAGTAATATTATAGCTAGGATTATTAACGCAGCTAAATACATAGGGAATAAGATTAAGAAAAGGATATAGTAGGGGTAGCGGCGGCATAGCTATAGCTTTATTAGCTATTATAGCTAACTAGGATATAATTAAGTAGTAGCGCCCGAGATAGGTTAATTAATAGGCTAGGATAGATATTATAACTTCGAGCTATAAGCTCGCGATATATTATTTAAGCTTTAATTAAGATATATTTATTATATAGCTTTATGTTTTCTATATATTAGCGTATCTTAGCTATATACCTCTACGAGCTAGGCCTTTATACTATAAATAAGCGGGGCGGGCTAGCTATAGTATATACCTTTTTAATAGGGCGTAAGTATAAATAGATATCTATATAAGTATATATAGTATTACTCTATTAATAACTATAGTTAGTAGTAATATAAAGGATATAGGCTTTATAGAGCTATTAATAAGAGTATAAACCCTATAGCTAAGTTAATTATAATTATATTAGAATACCTAGCTAATATTATACTAGGTTATTAAGAATAAAGTCTTTAAAACTATTTAGAGTAATATTTTATCTAGCGAGCGGGTCCTAAGGTATTTATAGCCCGTTAGTAAGATACTACTAGCTTAGGGCCCGGGTATATATATAGTAATAAGAGGAGATATAATATAATATATAGAACTTCTTTCTTTTTATTTTTTACTATTAATTAGCTAGGCTTAGCTCGAAGAATAAGTAATAAAGTACTAAGTACTTACTAGAGATATAATAATAATAGTAATAGATATAAATATAGTAGCTAAGAGTATAGTTAATATAATTACTTAGCGAGATAGGTATAGAGCTAATATAAGCAGACTTATTAATAATAATAAAAAGGTTATAAAAAGAAGAAAAAATAATACTTATAAGTAATAAAAGAAGCTATCTTTATAAGCTATTTAATATAGTAAATATAATAACTAGAGATAGCTCTCTAGTAGCGTTTTATTTATACCCCCTCTTTTTATATATATTAGGCTACTATTATATAGCTAATACTTATATATTAGCTAGACCCCTATATAAACCCTATAATACCCCTAGATATAATAATAAATATTTAGAAATCTCTCTTCTATAATAGGGCTAGATAGCTCCCTACTCTACCTTAGACCTTCTCTTAAAACCCCCTTATAAGAATATACTCTTACTAACTACTAGTACTTACTAGCTTACTAGTAAGCTAATATTATACTTCTAGTAAATTAATTATAGTATAGCGAATATAGGGGTATAGGTATTATATTAAGAAACTAATAGCTAGCTTTTAATAAAGTAAATATATTATAAGCTTTACTTACCCCTAGCCTAGACCCTCCCTGCCCCCCTAGTAATACTTACTCTACTCCTTCTTATTCTTATTCTCTTTATTACTATAGTCTACTATTAGATTATTCTATATACTAGTATTAATATAATTAATTAATAAAATTATAGCGCGCTTAATATAATAAAGGCTTATACTTAGGACCTTAGTTTATACCTTAATAGCCTTAATAATCGCCTTAATATTAACTTAGCTATAAGCTAGACCTAAGGCTTTAGCTTTCTTTTTAATAATATAGCTAAGATAAATAATAATAATATTAAGCTTAGCTTAATCTTTACTTTATTCTAGTAATTAGTATAGCTTAAATACTTTATAACCCTAGCCTTATATACTTTTAGCTTTATAAAGATAATAGTAAGCTTTTTAATAATATTAATAGCCTTAGCTCCTATAACTTACTATAGGTTAGTATTAGCTTATTATTAAGTCTAGTATAAGAATAAACCTTTTTATAAAAGTAGGTCTATTTATACTTATATAAATATTTATTTATACTTATAGCTCTATTTTAAATATATATACTATTACTAGCCCGCCCCGCTTAATTATAGTATATAGGCCTAGCTTATAGATATACTAATATAAAAATACCCTAGAGCTAGTATAACTCTATATATATACCCTATTAATTAAAGCTATCGCGATAATATTATAATAGAGAATTTTCTATCTTTTATTATAGCGCCCGCTACTATATAAGGCGCTATATATAAAGCTATATATAATACTAAAGCTATTTATAATACTCTATAAGCTATAATTCTATTACTATTATTATTACTAGGCTTTATAACTTATAATAAAGTATATAATTTTATATAGGGCTTTCTTTATAATAATAATACTAGTATTATTAAGTAGTTAAGTTCTTATAAGCAGGATATTAATAGAATCTCTATTATAACTTAAATTATACTTAATTATAACTATAGCCTATAACGAGCTTTAATAAGTATAGGGCTATATAAAACTATAACTTAAAAGCTAGACTATTTATTTTATATTCTTATAATAGCTTTATATAATAAGACTAATACTAAGCCTACCTAGAAATAGGATTTTCGAGTTATTAAGATATATTATAACTATAAGCCTTTAATTAATCTATTAATATATAATATTTATTATTATTAAACTATAATATAATAAAAGCTAGAGTAAAGTCTTACGAGATATAAAGTATTACTAACTCGCGAGATATTAAGTATTCTATATAATACTAAGCCTATTATATCTTTTTTCTATAACTAGAATATTATTAATAATTATTAAAAGCTTTATTTTAAATTCCTTAATAATATAATAGCTATATAAGTATTCTTAGAGTATATTTAATATAATAGACTTTTCTACTATATTAAATTCGATCTATATAATAAAAATAAGATTTAAGGTATAGTTTAGACTTATTCTTAGTATTAAAAGATATAAAAATATTTTCTTAAAGTTCTTAGCCTTAATAATATATATAAGACTAACTACTTTAAAATATACCTTTTCTAAGTTACTAGAATTATTAATTAGAAGTCCCTTATAAACTTTACCTTTAGCCTTATTAATATAAAGAAAGAAAAGGGATTCTAGTAGCTTTATAAATCTCTTAATACCCTTTAAATATAGCTTTAAATTCTACTACTATCTATAATTATTATAGATAAAGAAACTATACTTAAAAATACTCTTCTTAGTATTTTTCTAATAGTATAATAATAGCTATATATTTTCTATATAAATAATAATATTTAAGCTTATATCTAATTATACTAAAAGAATCTAATAAACCCTAATAATTATAAGAACGCTATTAATAATATTCTTATAGTAGCTAAAGTAATTTTAATATAAGAAGCTATAGCTATTAATAAGCTAGATAACGATCTAGATAATAATAACTTTAATTTTAGCTAAGAGAGTATATACTAAGCCTAGTAGTATATAATTTATATTAAAAAAGAAGTAGATTTTTTAGAGATAGTAATAGCTCGATTAATACTATAGTTAATATTAAGAGTATATTATAATATATATCTCGAACGAATATATACTATAGTACGAGTAATAAGTAGCTTATTATATCTCCTATTATTATAACTTTAGGTAGTATATAAATAGTCCCGTAGAGACTATATATAAGGATATAAAGTTATACCTTATTATAAGTATATTAAATCTCTTATATCTTTATAATATACTTATTAAAATAATTAAGAATAAGGAAAGGTTATATATATAAGCTATTACTTAGTAATAGATATACTAATAGTATTATTTCTTAAGGTAATTATTATAGGGAGCGGATATCTGTTCTATACCTCTAGTTATCTATTCTATAGAAATATAGGCTATTATAGCTAGATTATAATAAGGCTAAATTTATATACTTATATAGCTAGTAGTATTAATTAAGTTAATTATATAGTATAATAGTAGCTAGTATAGTATAATAGTAGCTAGTATAGTATAATAGTAACTAGCGTAGTATAATAATAGCTAGCGTAGTATAATAGTAGCTAGTATAATATAATAGTAGTTAGTATAGTGTAATAGCGGCTAGTATAGTATAATAGTAGCTAGTATAACGTAATAGTAACTAGTAGCTAGAGTCTAGCTACTAGCTACTATTATACTACTAGCTACTATTTAATTATATTACTAGCTACTAGCTACTAGCTACTAGCTACTAAGGGCCTATACTATATAATTAAGCTACTAGGGCGCTAGGGCGCTAGGCTACTAAGCTGCTAGGCTACTAGCGGGCTGGGCTATTTAATTAGCGCTAGCTATAGTACGAATTCGCTCTTATATTATAATGCCTTACTTATAGTAAGATAGATAACTAGAGGTATAGAATAGATATCCGCTCTCTTATTATAGCTTAGGGAGCTTAATATTATAATTACTTATATAGTAATTAATCTTATTAATATATAATATAGGCTTACTCTCGCTATAATACCTTTAATAATATAAGAGGTATAGCTATTAGAGCTATATAGTAATTACTTTAAGTAATAGTTTAGGCTACCTTATACTTATATAATCTTATAACGCTTCTAAGCTAAGCTAATACTATAAAAGTATAATATTCTCTTATAATAATAGCTTAAAAAGCCTTTAGTAAGTCTTTCTTATTATTTCTATATAAATACTACTAACTCTTTTTCTTAGAATATCGAAAAGCTATTACTTTAAATTAATAACCCCGATATTATTATAAATATATACGGCTAGCCCTATAATAATAAGCTATTAATCCCTTAGTACCTTAAATACTAAGATAAAGTAGGTAATATAGTAATAAGAGTACTATAGTAAGCCTTATAGCTACTAACTTTCTTATAGAGTATAAGGTAGCTTAAGGCTAGTATTTAATAATATCTCTTATATAATAAGATTAATAAACTTTCTTATAATATAAGCGCCTATATAATATTATAGTAGAGATCGTTAATATAGCTAAATATAAAGGGATTAAGATTAATCAGAGGATATAATAGGGGTAGTATATAAAGTATTATAATTAACTAGGAGGTAATTAAATAATAGCGCTTAAAGAGCTAGATAAATTAATAGGCTAGGATATTATAATACTAAGCTATAGGCTTATAATATATTATTCTAGGTTAATTAAGAGGTATATATTATATAGCTATAAGTATATTAAAGTTATTATATATATATTTAAGTATTTTTATATTAGTATATTTACGAGCTAGGCCTATATACTATAATTAAGCAGGGCGGGCTAGTAATAGTATATATATTTAAAATAGAGCTATAAGTATAAACAGATATTTATATAAGTATAAATAGACTTATTCTTTTATAAACTTACTTTTTATTAATATAAGTAATATAAGTATTATTAACTCTTAGAGCTAAGTTAGCCTTCTAGACTAATAATAGTATAAATTTAATCTAACTTATTTAAGGGGTTATAGTACTAAAAGGTATAGTTTTTAGTAATATAAGTAATATAAGACTTATATAGTAATATATAAGGATTACTAACTTCGAGCTAAGTTAGTATAGGTAATATATAGAGTCTAAGGTAGATAAGGGAATAGATATATATATTTTTATTAAACTTCTTTTTCTTAGCTAGGGTTATAAAGCTACTAGTAGGGAAAGGGGCTAGAAATAAGCTAGATATAGGGGCTACCTTAGCCTTAGCTATTTTAGTAAAGTAGTACTATATATACTTACTCGAATCTCTATTTATACTTACGCCCTTATAAAAAAGATATATACCGCCGGCAGCTTACCCTGCTATTTTCGCCTGCTTATAGCGCCCGAGTCTAATAAGTAGAGGTACCGCGTAAATGCCTTACTAGGAGGCTGCTAAGAGGCTGCTAGGAGGCTGCTAGGAGGCTACTAGGAGGTATATAAGGCATGCTCTCTAGCTGCCCTCGTTAAGCGTTATTAAGTAAGTTAATTAAGTAGTAATTTACTTATAAAGAAGCGACGGATTAATAAACGGGCCGGGTTACTATAGCTTCGAACTTAAAGCTTAAAGGTATTTATAAATTAAAAGGAATATATTCTATAGCTATGACCGTATTATATATATATATATATATAT